>PVJS01012628.1:0-43513 GCA_004027185.1 Glis glis | reverse complement strand
GATTTGTTAAATAAATGGTGGTATCCTTGCAATGGCCAATATGCAGCAATTACAGTAGACATTTATTGCCATGGAAAGATGGGCATAATACAGTAAATGATCAAGCAACTGAAAAAATCATGGTATGCAAAATTTGATCTGAAATTTATGTCATTATTACCTGGCAATGAGTGGAATGTAGCCAATGCTCACCTACATCAAGATTTTGAAGGGGAACCATGGTCAGCTGCTAAAAGGAACCTATTACTTGTGCATGACTAAATTGACTTACGTCAGTTCATAGCTGCAGTTCTCTGTTGGGCACTGGGATTGACATCATAGCACAGCACGATGTCTGAGTGATAGCATTAAAGATTCAAATGTGGGCATAAACTGGGCATCAAGGAGTGTGGGAGGCCTGTCTGTGTCCTCCTAAGGAGTAATATCAATTCACTACTCTGAAACATGGAAGGTATTATCAAGATGGAAATTGGAGTGTTTTATATAAAAACTGAAACAGTAAAGGATTTGGGATATTTGATAGTGTAAGGTGTGGAAATGTACTGATGGATATACATTTTCAGATCTCTTTTTTAATCTTTATAAGCTGATTTGTATAACTTTTGGGTATTCAAGAAAGGTAGTTATTTGGCAGGATTGGAATAAACAATTTACCTATCTGGTGACAAATTTTATGTAGGAGAAACAATAAAGTTTCTTGTTGCATTTACCTTTTTAAGTTAGAATGGGACTTCTGAAACGTGGTTAAATGACTTTAGATAGAAAATGAAAAAATCATTACCTTTGCAACTGTGTGTTGAGCTTCCTGGGATTTTTAGAAGATGACAAAGCCAATATGAAACAAATGACTGCATTTCAAAGAAAACATCATGTGTCACTTATTGAAAGTTGCACACTTATTCAGTAGTTGAAGAATCTTAAACATGTATTTCAACTGAATTGTTGTCATAGCTCCGATTTCAAACTTGAGCTCTCCTACAAATTAGCTGATTGAATTTGAGAGGCTACTTATCATTGAGTCTCTACTTTTTTCTCAACTGCAAGTGATGTGAAGATTGGATAGATATGAATATCCAAAGCAGCATAGATGTAGATATAGTATTCTATAGACTACAGTCTTGCATAAAATGTTTACTCATTATATATTTATATTCTCTATTTTATTGCCTAAAATAAAAGTTTTTATTTTTTCCTGATTATTCCAAATGACAATCTTAAGAACTATTTTCTTAAAGAGATAATTGTGAAGGTTACGAATAATCTTTATGGTACTACTTCCTCCTGCATCTAATAAATCTCTTATTATTATAAAATGTCTTCCTTATTACAGTTCATGCAGGAAAATCAAAATCTTTCATTAAGGCTATTAACTTTGTTCTTTCAAAGGATGTAGCAAGGTGGCAGGTTAAAAATGGAATTAGTACAAATGTTTGCTTCTATTTGAATTAATTGGAAGATGATACATGCATAAGGTTATTTTTATATTTGCACAGCCTGTTGGTAACATTCCTAATATCTCTGGTATGCACACTAAAATCACTGATGACCCTGAGCCCTGTAACAGATTGTTTTCCAAAAATGGCTGCAATAGAATTTCTTATCCCATAAACTCTACTTACATAGTAAACTTGACTTCATGTCAAGAGGTGGGGTCTATGTCCCCTTTCCTTGAATTTGGGTGACTTGTTACTTGCTTGTAGTTACTAGATTATGGATAAACTGATGCTGCATTACTTCTAAGACTAGGCAAGGAAAAGCAGTTTGGTTTCTGCCTTATTTGCTAGGATACTTGAGTCACCAGGTAAGAAGTCATACTACCCCAAACTGTAAGACTGTAGGACCACATGCAGGTGCTCTGATTAATAGCCAGAGCTGAGCTCCACTTGATAGCTAGCAACAATTGTCTGACATGTGAATGAGACATCATAGGTTAACTGCAGCCCCAGTCATCATCTTATGACATGAAAGGTCCCAGTGAGAACCACCAGACAGAATATCCATATTTGATTTATTACTTTGTGAGCGAGATAAAATAATAGCTTTAAGTTGCTAAATTATTGAGGTTTTAACAGCAATAGTAAGTAGAATAAATCCTTTATTAGAATATGAATAAAAGCAATGATATTAAAAGCATTTTTTAAATATTCAGGGAATTTAATTAATTTGACCCACAGTTTACAAAATTCTTCTGAGATATTAGAGGGGAAAATAGGTACAATAAGTCTTCATGCTCTCAGTAGTGTAGAAGAAAATAATCTGATAGAATTTGTGGCACACAAAATCCAAAAGGTAATACTTTCTTAAAAATATTAAACCAGAGCCAGGCGTGGTGGTGCACACTTGTAATTCCAGTTCTTGGGAGGCTTAGACAGGAGGATCACAGGTTCGTGGCCAGTCTCAGCTACTTAATGAGGCCCTCTGCAACTTAGTGAGATCTGGTTTCAAAATAAAGGATAAAAAATAGGGCAGGGGATGTAGCTCAGAGGTAAAATGCCCCTGGGTTCCATCCCCAGTTCTGCAAAAACAAAACAAAACCAAAAATATTAAACCAGCCAGGCATGGTGGCACATGCCTGTGATCCTAGTACTTGGGAGGCTTTAGACAGGAGGGTGGCAGGCTTGAGGACAGCCTCCTCAATGTAGCAAGACTCTCAGCAACTGAGCGAGACCCTGTTTCAAAACAAAAAGTAAAATAGGGCTGAAGGTGTAGCTCAGAGGTAGAATGCCCCTGGGTTACAATCCCCAGTACCACACACAAAATAATAAATAAATAAATAAATAAATAAATAAATAATAGAACCACAATATAAAGTGAAAGCCTTGCTGACCATCTATTTGGCATACACAGCAGTTTCTTATTATAGTGCATTAGTTCTGGCAATTAGTGAGTTTATTTATTACTATCCTAGATTAAGTATCATATAATTTTCTTGCTGAAAAATTGTGCAAATTTTTTCTAATAGTTGAATTGATGTCTCTTACAAATAGGGCAAGATCATTTGTAGAGGTACTAACTTATATTTAGTTCAGATTGCTATAAGAGATAGGAGTAAGATAAATCCCTCCAGTCCCATTCCAAGAAGCCAGGCAAGGTTTTGGGTTTGTTGTCTCAGTTTCAAACAGAAATTGTCAAGAATGCAACTCAGATTCTGAATTTTACCTACCTTTTTTAAGTGTGTTTATGTGCTCACGTATGTGTGTGTGTGCGTGTGTGTGTGTGTGTGTGTGTGTGTGTGTGTTTTAGAGGGAGTTTGTTTGAGTAGGATTAGTAGTTATAGGGTCTAGATGTGGTAGAGGAAACGTCTGAGAGTTTCTTTTGAGACACAGACAGCATTTTTGTGATTCTGAAAAAGGTGAAGCCATGTACACTGTTCCCTGGCAGCAGCTTCCTGGGGAGATCAAGGGACTTCAGAGGAGTGTGGCTGTGGATAGACACTATGCATCAAGGTTGTCACTATGCATCTACGGTTCCTGGTGTCAGAGGTTCTACCTTCACAGGAACATGAGGACCTTGTGGATTAATTTATTAACTCATGTAATTATCCATTTAATCATTAATTCACTCATCAGATACTTATTGGGTAGGATTATGGGACAGCCAATAGTCTAGGTTCAAGAACCGCTACTATGAATAATATACATAAATTGCTTGCCCACATATGATTTAATTTATAGTGGTAGGAGATAGTAAGCAAATAAATAAATCAGAAAATCTTAGTTAAGTTCTTAGAAACAAAAGAAGTATGTGTAGAGAGTGACTGAGAAAGTCTTCTTTGAGGAGGTAACATTCTACTTTAAGCCTAAATGAGGCAAAGGAGAAGAGAAAGAGCATTCCAGCTAGAAGAAACAGAAGTGCACATGAATTTGGTGTGTTCAGGGAAAAAAGGATATTGTGACTGAAACATAGGAGATAGGGTTGATGAGGTAGGCAAGGGTTGGGTCATATAAATGCTTAAAGACCATGAGTAGGAGCTTGGGTTTATAATCAAGTCCAAGGGAAAGCAGAGGGGTGCTGTAATTTTATTTGTACTTTAGAAAGATCACTCTGAAAGCTAGCAGACAGAATGTGGGCTGGGATTGGAGTCAAGTGGTAAGAGGCTTTTGTCATAGTCCAGGCCTGAGATTAAGGTGATTTGAACTAGCTAGTGTTGTATCTTTGGAAACGGTGAGAAGTGATTAGACTTGTGATGTATTTTGGAGACAGTATCAACAGTACATATAGTTGAAGTGTGTAGAATGAGAAACAGAGGGGAAGCAATTCTGTGGTGCTGGACTGAGCAACTTGGTGGGTGGTGGGCCATTTACTAAGAATGGGGAATACTGGGGGGGGGTAAGAGTTTTTTGAACATCTACATAGAAATGTCAAATAGGCAATTGGATTTATAAGTAAAGGACTCAAGGAAAGAGGTCAAGAGTTGGTGATATAGAACCACCAGTATGTAGATAGCATTTGAAGTCTTGGAACTTTGTGAGATACCAGGAGAAGGAAAGGGGAAGAAGGAAGAAGGAATGAAAAAAGAAGGAAGAAGTTGTAGGAGGACAAAGAGAAAGAGAAAGAGAAGGAAGAAGAGATGGAGAAGGTAGCAGACAAGGTCTGAGCCCTAGAATACATTTATATTTTTGATACGTGTGGAGTGGCCAACAAGAGATTGACACAAGTCGGCCAGGGAGCTAAGAGTGAAGTCAGAAGAGCAGAGTGTCATGGAAGTCAGTAAATCAATCTATAATCAAGAATGCGAAGTGATAAACCATGTTGAATAAAAAGAGGGGAACTGTGGCCATTGGATTTGAAAATATGAAATAGTGAAGAAAAGCCACGTTGATGTAGATTGAAGAAAGAATGAAAAATGAGAATGTGAGTTCAGTGTTAGGTGATGTTTTGGAGGACTTTTATTTTAAAGGGAAGCAGAAATATGGGGAAATAACTGGATGTTACTGTAAGGGTGAATAAGCTATTTTTTCTTTTTAAAGTAGTGAGTGGTTGAGAATGCTCATATAGTGGTGGCACTGACCCACCATAGTAAGTGGTGTGAACTGAAGACCAGAGGCCCTTACTCAAATGTTCAGACCTATGTGAAATTTCCAACCTGCTATGGGACAGATCATTGGCAGAGGAAAGACCAGTCCCCAAACAACCAATACTGAATGTCCTGCCTGCAGGGTTGGGGCTAGAGTGATACAAGTGAGACACTTAACCTGGGCATAAAACTTAAAGCAGAATCCAAAAAATTCAGTAATGAAACAACTAATATTTCAATACAGTAATTTAAAAAATTAATTTAAAAAGATTAAAAAATGAGTTAAATGTCAAAATTCCAAATGAAGATGAACTTAATAAGAGTGCTAGCCTGAGCTATATTGAAAGCAAAATGAAAATCAATAACACAAATGTTGTCTCTCTTTACATTTTTAACATTTTATTTTTCATGAATATTTTTGCATTAATTTTTAGTTTTTAAAATGTTGAATTAGAATATAACTTATTGTGACCATTAAGTTTTTTGGTGTCTATTGGGGTTGCTCTGGTGTATGCTGCTTGCTCCGTCATCCTGCCATGGAAGGTTGCTGCTTTAAGCAGCTCTCTAATAACTATTCCGTGGTTCCTGCCACAGAAGGTCACTGCACCAGACAGCTTCCTGAGGATTGTTCCGTGGTTCCAGCCACGGAAGGTCGCTGCACCAGGCAGCTTCCTGATCAATAGTCTTCTCGCACAATACCAACACAAAGTCTGATATAATAATTTGGAGAATAATTACATTTAATAATCTGGGGGGTCAGGGAGGAGAGAGAGATGACAAATTCTCCCATCTTATGTAGTCAAGGCCCTTCTTATATAGAGGTTCAAACAAAGCAAATGGGAAGAAGATTACAAGTTAAGACCAGGGAGTGGCAAACACAAGTTAAGACCAGGGAATGGCAAGGTGAACGCTTCAGGGAGAATAGGAGGTCATCAATGTCCAGCTTTTGGTCCCATCCGGTCCAAGGAAGCTTGTCTGTGTGCGGACAATTTCCACTTAGCATGTACTGTGTACATGGTTAAGCCGGTCCGAAATGGTGACCTCATTGCGTGGGCTAAAATGGCCCCCAACAGGTGTCCTTGTAGTTTTGAATCTGAGGCAGCTCCCTCTGTCACCTGTCCCAGCCCCAGCCCTTCCTGCCAGCCCAGTGAATGGGGTTCAACACAGACTCCATTGGGTTCAGAGAAATAAAGATGACTATGTTGCAAATATAAGAATATACCATGTACTTCAGAATTTTTATTTTTTAAACCCTTGAATTTAGTGCCTCAAATTATGAGGCCACTTTTTATTTTCCACTGAAAGTTTTGTGGTTAGAAAGTTTTAAAGGTGTGTGTTCCAGTGCTTCATTAGGAAGGTTTTCTATGTCACCTTTAGTGACTTATCTACCACAGAAGCTTAAGGAAGGTCAAGTGTATTATTGTGCAGAATAAAATGCTTGGCCAGTCACAATTAAAAGCCTCAGATCTCTGTTATCAAGAAGAGATTTACCTTAAAAATTAACATGATAAAATGAGACAAAATACAAAGTTCTTGGAATATAGTAGTTACTCAGAAATATTTAATTCTTGTTATAGATCGAATTGTGATTTTCCCCTACTCCATTTCTGTGTTGACATGCTAACTCCTAAGACTTCAGAATGTTACTTTACTTGGAGATAGGGTCTTTGCAGAGGTGATCAAGTTAAAAGGAAGTGATTGGGTGTGGCGGTGCCTGCCTGTAATCCCAGTACTTGGGAGGCTGAAACAGGAGAATTACAGTGTTGAGACCAACCTCAGCAATTTAGTGAGACCTGTTTTAAAAGAAGGGTATAACTCTAAGGTAGAATGCCCCTGAGTTCATTCCCTAGTATCCCCCACTGTCCTCCAAACAAAAGAAAAAAAAGTTAAAATGAGGTCATTAGGGTGAACCTTAATTCAGTATAATTAGGGTTTACAAAGGAGGGAATATTTGGATACAACTATGTACAGAAAGTATGCTATGTGAAGATGTGGGAAAAAACACCATAAAAACATGAAGACAGACAAGAAGAGAGGGCTGGAACAGATTCCTCAGTATCTGTTCAGAAGAAGAAGAAACCTTGCCAACATTTTTATTCCTGACTTCTAGTCTCCAGACCTGACACGATACATTTCTGTTGTTTAAACCACCCAGTTTGTGGTAGTTTGTTAAGACAGTCCTAGCAAATAAATACAATTACTTTTCTCTTCCTGCTGTTCCTTTTCTGTCCCTTCGTTCCACACAACACAATAGTACTTCTTCCTGAGGTGAGAAATGTTTTTTATTAGCTACAGAGAACTAATGACCAGAGAAAATTACATGACCATCCAAACTTGAAGAGTCCTCATCTCTAAGCCTGCTTACTTCTTCCTTAAATCCAGCTCCAATTCCCTGTCATTCCTCTTCTACATAAAATTTAGCTGACACAGGGATAAATTGCTGTAAAAGTAAGCAGCATAATTTGCTAGTAAACATGTCTTTCCCTGTAGCTATTTCCTTGAGAAACTTGAGCAGAATGTACAACTGCATAATATATTTCTTGTCTTGTCTCTATTTGTTTTTGAAGAGGAGATATGGGGTGCCCAGAGCATTGTAAAATTGTGAGTGAGAAGGGAGACTCATGCTAGAGAAGTTTTAGAAGAATTAAATATCCAGGTTTAAATTATTCTGATAAATTTGTACCTTTACAATTTTATTTATTAATTTTTTAAATAAACTATTCGTGCATTATAATCTCACATCATAATGTAGTTCAGAATGACAGGGACATACATACACACAACACTTGGTGAGCTTACCCTGGCTCCCTCCCCTTTCCCATATTGAAATTGGCATTGATAATTTCACATATGTACTTAATGTCAATATTCTTCCTTTTAATTCCATATGAGGTTCATATTTTAATAAGCAAGATCAAATTGCTTACATTCAACATTATTTCAACATTATAATTAAATTTTACTTGACAGATATAATCATATATATTTACCATGTACAACATGTTTTGAAGCTTATACATATTGTATAATGATTAAATCTAATTAACATACGCATTACCTCACATATTTATCAGTTCTATGGTGAGAATACTTTATATATATTCAGCATTTTTCAAGAATATATTACTAACTATAGTCACCATGTTGTACATCAGATCTCTTGAAATTATTCTTCTTGTCTTCACTAAATTTTGTATCCTTTGACCAACCTCTCCCCAACACTTTTACTCAGCCCCACGAAACCAGCCCATTGGTTACCAACATTCTAGTATCTACTTTTATGTAATCAACTTTTGAGGATTTCAGATGAATGAGATAATGCAGTATTTGTCTTTCTGGGCCTGGCTTATTTCATTTAACATAATGTCCTCCAGGTTCATCAATGTTGTCACAAATGACAGGATATTCATCTTTTTATGGCTGAAATAGTATTCCACTGTGTAAATGTACCACATTTTTTTTATCCATTCATCCATGTATTGATACTCAGGTTGATTCTGTATCATGACTGTTGAGAATAGCACTACTATAGACATGAGAGTACAGATATTCCTTCAGCATACTAATTTCATTTCTTCTGAATATACATAAATTAGTGTGTTGGATCATATGGTAGTTCTATTTTTATTTTTTGAGTAAACTCCATACTGTTTTCTGCAATGGCCATACTAATTTATATTCCCACCAACAGTGTGCAAGAGTTCCCTTTCCTCCACATCCTTGACAATACTTGGGGCTGGGATGTAGCTCAGTGGCAAAGCGCTTGCCTTGCAAGTGCAGCACCCTGGGTTCGATCCCCAGTTCCAAAAAGACAAAAAAAAAAAAAACCCAAAAAGCAAAACAAAGACAATACTTATTTTTGTCATTTTGATAATAGTCATTCTAACAGGTGTTAAGTGGTAGCTCATTGTGGATTTATTTTGTATTTTCCTAATGATTAGAGACCATGAGTATTTTTTTTTCCCTTGTACCTTTGGTCATTTGCATATCTTCTTTTGAGAAATGTCTATTCAGGCCCTTACCAATTTTTAGTTATTTGTTTTCTTGCTATTGAATTCTACATGTATTCTTGATATCAATCCTTGTCATATCTATATTTTGTACATATTTTCTTCCAGTCTGTGGATTTTTTCTTCATTCTGTTTATTCTATCCTTTGCTGTGGCATTTCTTACTTTGATGTAGTCTCATTTGTCTATTTTTGTTTTAGTTGCTTATATTTTGGGACTCACTTCCAAAAATTTATTGCCTAGATCAATATCATGGAGATGTCCCCCCATGTTTTCTTTTGTTGGTTTCATAGCTTTAGATATTACATTTAAATCTTTAATCTATTTTGAGTTAATTTTTGTATGTACTATGAGAGAAGGGTCTAACCAATTGTTCTGCATGTGTATAACCAATTTTTCCAATTCCGCTTAGTGAAGAGACTATCCTTCCTTCATTGTGTATTCATGGTGTATTTGTTGAAAACCAGTTGGCTAGCTTGGCGCAATGGTGCAGTCCTGTAACCCCAGTGACTCAGGAGGCTGAGACAGGAGGACTGCAATCAGCCTGGGCAATTTAGCTAGACCCTGTCTCAAAATAGAAAATGAAAATAACTGGGAATGTAACTCAGTGGTCATGCACCACTGGGTTCAACCCCCAATACTGCAGACAAACAAACAAAAAAATCATTGGCCATAAATGTAAGAATTTATTTCTGGGTTCTCTGTTCTGTTCCGTTGCTCTATATGTCTGTTTTCATGCCATTGTTCTTTGGTCACTATAGCTTTGTAGCATATTTTGAAGTTAGGTAATATGATGCCTCCAGTTTTATTCTTCTTGTTCATGATCGCTTTGGCTATTTGAGGTCTTTTGTGGTTCTTTTTTTTTTTTTTTTTGGTACCGGGGATTGAACGCAGGGGCGTTCTACCTCTGCGCTACGCCCCCTATTTTTTATACTTTATTTTGAAACCGGGTCTCACGAAGTTGCGAAGGGCCTCACTAAGGAGAGAGAGAGAGACAGGGAGAGAGAGAGAGAGAGAGAGAGAGAGAGAGAGAGCTGAGGCTGGCCGAGAACCCGGATCCTCCGGTTTCCGCCTCCCAAAGTACTGGGATTACAAGCGTGCGCCACCACGCCTGGCTCTTTTGTGGTTCTATATGAATTCAAGGATAGATTTTCTATTTCTGTGAAGATTGTCATTGGTATTTTGAAAAGGGTATTTTGATAAGGGTATTTTGTCATTGGCATTTTGATACAGATGGTTTTGGGTAGTATGAATGTTTTAATAATATTAATTTTCCCAACAATGAACATCTTTCACAGATATTTTTCCATTTGTTCATGTCTTCTTCAATTTCTTTCATTAATGTTTTGCAGTTTTCAATGTAATGCTACTGCACCTTATTGGTTAAATTTATTTCTATGTACTTTATTTTCAGTTCTCTCTCTCTCTCTCTCTCTCTAAGACTCTCTCACTATATATATATAGTGTAGTTCTTGGTTCTGTGTGTGGCATATAAATATAGAATAAACATTTGTTGACATCAATGTAAAAAACTATATATTTCATATATATAAAATTTCTTTTTGCAGTGCTATGGATTGAACTCAGGGCATCGTGAATGCTAGGTAAGGGCTCTACCACTGAGCTATACCCCAGCCTCTCAAGGTTATAATTTTAATGTTTTACCTCTGACTTGGAAACATATTTTAATTTTCTCCTACTTCCCTGTTGAATTCACTTATTAAATAAGTATATCTTGAAAAATCTATGATGTTGTTATAAGCACACCTGTGAAAGAATTTAAGCCCATTGGAGTTTACATTCTAGTGAGGAATATGTGAAGATACCTGTGAATAATAAACATGACACATAATTAAGTAACATTAAATAACGTAGTATGTTGGGAGATTAGGTGCAAAAGGAAAAGAGAGTGGAGTAAGAGCAATCTGAAGAGAGAGTGGGCATAATTTCAAATATGAATGTTCAAGTTTGGTATTGAGAAAGTGACTTGAAGGATGTGGAAAAGGAGCTCTGTGGTCACTTGGAAGGAGGCGGACGCCTGTGCAGATGGCCTAAGGTGGCGGGCGTGCCTGGAGCCAAGCGAGCTGGCAGAGTAGGCAAATGTGGTCAGAGGGCTCAGGGGAGAGAGATCCAGTCAGGCCATGTTGGTATTACTCTGAATCTCTTCTTTACGAGCTCTTCCTAGTCTTTCATTCATTCAAACATCCATGTATTCAATAAGCATTTCTGATTGTCTGCAACATGCTAACATGTTAGACCCTTATGTTGTCAAGTGGACTGATAGGCTTTGTATCTTAAGAAGTCTTATAAGTCCTGGAGGCAACAGGTGAAGATCAATGATTATAGTAAGTGTGACAAATGACTGGCAGTCTGGGCAGATAGAGAAGTAACTTTAGTGTGTGTGTGTGTGTGTGTGTGTGTGTGTGTGTGTGTGTTGTGAAAATGAGTGAAGAGACAGGGATAATGACGTTTGAGGCAAGGTTTAAAGGAGTTACCTGAGCCACTGAAGGCTGGTAGGCAGAGGGAAGGGAGGGCTTTGATGCATTTTTTATTTGTGCTTTACTTTCATAGTTAAGTATCACTCAGAAGGTAACTTTCATTTCTGAAATTTCTGTTAAACTATTTAAAACATGCTTTCAAGTCTCCTCTGGAATATCTGAAATTTTAGGTCTCTTTCTTATGCTCGCCTTTGTGTTCTGTGTATCCTTTGCATATTTTGCAACTTGTATTTCTTATATCAATTTACCTTTCTTAGATGTAGTTGATATTTTCTTTTTTGTTGATCTCTATACTCCCACTGTCTAGTGTAGTTCTTGGTTCTGTGTCTGGCGTATAAATATAGAATAAACATTTGTTGACATCAATGTAAAAAAACTTGCGTCTGCCTAAATACTCCTAATATTTTAAGATCATTTTATGTTAGATATTTTATATTTTCTGTCTCTTTCTTGTTTCACTCTTTATGATTTTTATATGAAGAGTTGAAAATTTTTTAAACATGCTTTTAATTTAAAAATATTTTTTCTTTTTTCTTTTGGTACTGGGGATTGAACCCAGAGGCATTCTACCTCTGAGCTACCCCTCCAGCCCTACTTTATTTTTTATTTTGAAACAGGGCCTTGCTAAGATGCTGAGGGTCTTGCTAAGTTGCCAAGGCTGGCCCTGAATCTACAATCCTCCTGTCTCAGCCTCCCAAGTACTGGGATTACAGGTGTGCATCACCACACTCAGTTTATCATAGTTATTTAAAATCCACAAAGTAACTTTTTCTTGTTGCTTATGTTTTATGCTTTATGACTATTATCCTCTCCATATTATTATTTATTACTAATGTGTTAATTTACAGGACATTCAAAGATTTTATTATATGCTTTCTTCTAAATTTTTGGTCTCTGTTGTTCTAGATACCATACTCTACTGTTCTCCGATGAAAGATACATGAATGGAAAAGATGTTTGAAGTTGGCGTATCTTAGCACGGCTACTGGGACCATCATGTAATGGGGAGAACCTGAGAATATACTCCAGCAGTCTTGAATCACACACCTTTTCTTTTTCTTAAGAGTTCTGAATATGTCACTCCACTGTCTTTGGCAGTCTGAAACGCTGAAATTTGGTTTGTTGCTACTTTTCCACTTATTTTCTCCTCATTTTTGAAGTTTAGAGATAATTATATTCTTGAAATGTAAGGTTTTTATTAAAATGTACCATAGTGTTGACTTCAGCTTGTTCATTTGACACCAGATGTAATTTTCCCATTTTTCATCTTTATTTTTAACTTCAGAACTTTTTATATTACAATGTTAGCAATTTTGCACCATTACTCAGGTGTTTTCTTTAGCTATTTTAAGATTAGATTTCAATGGATTATTATCTGTATTTATGTTCTCTTATTAAATTCTCGTTATTCTGTGTATTTTTCTCAAATCTATCTTTTCTTTTGTAAATGGCATCTGTTTATGTATTATTAGTTTGTTTTGTACTGATCTTCCTTGGTGAAGTCAGATTAGTTTCTGATTAATTTCTCTGTTTCCCTCCATTATTTGGCCAGCTTCCCTTCCCAGTCCTCAAGTTAAGTCCTATCAGTTGTATCTCTTGAGCCAGGATTTTCCTCAGAACACAAAGAGAAGTTATCTGTAAGAAAAATTGAACAAAAGAATATGTATATGGACATTATATTTTGTCCCTGTTTCAGTGTTATTTTCTAATTAAAAGATTGAATTCTAGTTTATTAAAAGTCCCACTGGTGTTCCTTATGGTTGGCTAATTCTGAAGCTATAGATAAGTGCTAATCTTAATTGAAAGTATTTAGCACTAATTGCTTTTTACCCTTAAGCAAGCCCATAGTTATTCTCACTTAGTCTTTTACAAACATTGAATACTTACTTACTAAATGTCAGGCACTGTGCTAGACACTGAGAATACAAACACAAATGACGGCATCCTTCTCCTTATGTGACTATTTGTCTAGGTCCTTAACTGTGGTGTGGTCTGCTGCTCAGGGATTAGGTCCATATTTGGTATTAGATCAGCTCTCTGTGGTCAGGGACATGTGATTCAATTTTTTTTTCTTTATGTATTTGCTAAGAATGAAAACAAGAACTATAACTCCACAGTATGCAAGTGTAGACTGATTACTAAACATAAGATGGTTCCCGCAGTGGAGACTCTCCTCTCCTGTATTCTACACCCACTCCTTCTTGCTGTATAATACAAGGTTTTCAGTGGTCTAGACTCCAACCACAGAAGGAAGACATGGAAGGGAGATAAAAGGCTGGAGAACATGTATTAAGGTGGCAAATGAATTGCTGGTTTGGATTTAAATTTAGGGAGAAACAGAAAGCCTCTTACTTAAAATGATTCCTAGGCATTTACTTACTGAGCAGTACAGCATGAGGTTGGATCACTCCTCCAAATGCTAACCAGCCTGGTGTGGAGCTGAAGTCAGATACCGGCCAGACTTCAGGCATCCTGGTAAATACACACTGGCCTCTGTCATTTGCTTCATTGTTTCAATCTCCATGGTTGATGGCGGTGTAGTGTCTTTGAGGGTGTCAGTGGAGTAAGAGAAGACTGCTAGGAGTTCAAATTCTAATTATACATTGAAGGTAGCCAAAAATATATTTTCTTTTGTTTTAGTTTTCAGTGGACCCCCAAATGATTTTATTTGGTTTCTGGAAATATTACCCAGGCTCCTATGGCACATTTCTCCTCTTAAGAGTTTCCATTTTAATGCTGCATGTGTTGTTTGGTATTACGTATTTCCCCAGACCACATGCGCAACTATGATGCTGTCCAATATTTTAGAAATATCAAGAGATAACTATTGAGTCCTTTCACTTAAACTTGGAAGATGGACCATCCTGGGTCCATCAGTGTTCTCTCCACAAACTGTATTAAGGTATCAGCAAAGAATAGAAAAAAAAACCCACAAAGACAAAGAAAAAACAGTGGCTGAAAGACTTCAAAAAATTTTGGGAGACAGTATATGGATGGAGGAAACATAATACCCTTTGCAGAATAGAAATAGAAACATAAATCCAAATGCCTGTAGGAGGTAGAGTACCTACAAGTGTCAATCTGCATTGCAGCAACCCTGAAATGTGGAATGAGGTGTGTGATTGACAACATGATAGGGTGAAAATCTATATAAAAAGTGTTTGAGCCAGGCATGATGGTGCGCACCTTTAATCCCAGTACTTGGGAGACTGAGACAGGAGGATTGCGAGATCAAAACCAGACTCATCAACTTAGACTCTGTTTCCAAATGAAAAATAAAAATAGGGCTGGAGGTATAGTTTGGAAGTAATACTGAGATTGTGCAAAAAAAAAAATACATACTAAAATTCTGGGTTAGCAGGGTGCTTCCTTACCTTCCTCCTCAAATCCTAGACAGTTTTATAACCTCCTGTCACCAACACACACCAATGCCTGTTTTCTAATCTGATTCTCATTTTCCATGTGAAAGGACAACTGATAATCATTAGACTTTTGAGAAAAGAAAATTTAGGAGACAGAGATAAAAACAAACATTAAAAAAATCCCTGGACAGAAACAATCAATGGACTAGAAGAAACACACAAACCAAAATGTCAAAGTTAATAATATTGTTTTAGTCAGTTTTTTTGTCACTATGACCAACCTGACAAACACAAGTTAGAGGAAGAAAGGTTTCTTTAGGGCTCATGCTTTCAGAGGTCAGTCCATAGTCAGTTGACTCGTGGAGGCAGAAAGGCTTGGCAGTGGGATTTTAGGGCAGAAACCACAGTGGCAGGACACATGGTAGAGAAAAACTGCTCTTGATCATGGCAGAGGGAAGCAGAGAGAGCAAGAACAAGCAGCCAGAGATCGTCCCCAAGGCCATGTCCCCATGACCCACCACCTCCATCTATGCCCCATCTCTGAACCTTCCTGCATTCGGGACCATGTTTTCAACACATGAGCTTTTTGGAGGACATTCTAAACCCAAACCATGACGAGTATCAAGGAGATAAGAAAAGATAATCTGTTTTTTAACAAAACCGAGTTCCTATGTAAAAAGAACAATCTGAGGATAAGACAAAGCTTTTGGAAATTAAAAATATAAGGGACAAGAAGAGATTTGTTCCAGCGTCTCTGCATGGCATGGCATGGCCACAGAGCTGCTGAGAGACCAGTAGTCTTGAAGACTACTATCAGTGGGAGGCGAGTGCTGGCAAAGGCTTGAAGCTGGGCTGAGAGGAGATGGCAGTGGATGGTTACAGTTGTTTGCCTGTTGGAGGTGCCACTTGGCTGGCAGGTCCCTGACCCAGGAAAGAAAGAGTCCATCATGCTTCTTTATGACTATTTGTCTTTATGCCAGGCGCTGCATCTCCCATTTGGTGAAGGAAGTGGGATTATCGGTCTTGGCAGCCTGAAATCATTCCAGCTGCCTGAGCTGTTGAAACTACCTAGAATACGTTGGGTGAGGTGGTGCACACCTTTAATCCCAGTACTGGGGAGGCTGAGACAGGAGGATCACAGGTTGGAGGCTACCTCAGCAGCTTAGCAAGACTCTGTTTCAAAATAAAAAGTGAAAAGGGCTAGGGGTGTAGCTAGAAGGTAGAATGCTCCTGGGTTTAATCTCCAGTACCAAAAGAAAAGAAAAGAAAGAATTAAACATTATCTAAAATAGGAATACAGACCCCAACCAGAAGAAGAAAGGGTGGTGCTGGAAGGGGGCTAGCCTTGAGAACAATAACAATTTGTATTGAAGATAGAGAGAGGTTAAGATCTAAGGGACTTAACAAACTCTTTTTTGGGGGGGGTTACACAGAAGCTTTTATCTTGGCTGCCAATATTTTGGACAGATCCTTGGCTGTTATGAGGTGAACCTAAAATTTGTCTTACACTGGAGACTCGATTTTGCTGTTTGCCAGGATGGTTGAAGAAAAATGCAATATTTCATCCACTCATGAAGTTAACTGGATTAGTGGGTGTAGATGCACCACTTCTGACAGGAAATGAATGGAAAATAACAATTTCAGAAAAAAATTCAGAACTATGGAATGGATTCTACTGCTGTATGAAACCTTTTTTTTGCTTACATAAGAGTGTTATACTTCATATTTCAGGAAAGAAAGTTAATACTGAGCCTAATAAGCTGGAAGCTCAGCTGAAAGCTTGCCGTCATCTACTGGCCTTTTCAGAAGTAAAGCCACCTGATTCACTCTGTGCCTTCTTAACCTGGAGGTAGAAATGTTGTAGTTCATTGAATTATTGAAAATTTTCCTGTCAAAGATGAATAATTTTGAGTTCTTTACTGGAAGAAGGTAATTTCTAAATGCCCAGATGGATATTTCCTCTTGAATATTGCAAGAGGTTGGTTTGGATTGTTTTTAGGTGTGGAGTCCGGACCTTCCAAGACAGCTGCTATGGTGTTTCTGAAGAGAGCAGTCCTGATGAAAGTGGAAGTGAGGACTCTGAAGACTCAGCTGTGGGGAGCGAAGCTTCTCTCGGCAGCGCTCCATCCCAAAATGATTTTCATCTACTCTGGGAAGAGGACAGGTGTTGATACTTTCAATTATTACATATCAAAAGGATTTGTAAAACCTTTTCTTAAATTTCTTAAATTTTTAAAAGCTTTTCTTAAACTTTGTGCAAAGTCCCCAGGTGTTTTTATTTAAATAAACAGGTTGGGGTGTGCAATGCTTCTGCAACAAGAAAAGCAGATGATATTTAATGGTTTTAGATTCCCCTCAACTTCCCTCCCCTCTCCCATTTCTCAGGACAGAGACTATACTAATAAATAAAAGTAATTGCCCCTCCTTTAATTTAATGATCAATGTTCTTTCAAATTCAGGTCCTATTAACTTAGGAGTGATGACATTGGCATTTCTGTGAATTTTATTATATAATATCTGTGTGTGTGTGTGTGTGTGTGTGTGTGTGTGTGTGTGTGTGTGTGTTTTACTAGGAACTTAACTCAGGGGCATTCTAGTTCTGAGCTATACCCCCTTTCATTTTTTATTGTGAAATGGGTCTCACTCAGTTGCTGACTATTATGTAGTATCTTAGTGGAGGTTTCAGGTAGGGCACAAGGGAATGACAGGCTCAGGCTGGTGGATTGTTGCCTTACCAATAGCTATGCATTGCCTGAAAACTGACCAGTTTTGCATGCACATGAATAAAGCTGGGTAAAAAAATTGAACAGATAACTTTGTAATTTATAAGTATTGTTTAAGTAGTTAATTTCATCTAGTTTTCTTACATTAAATACCATATTTACACTATTGTACTTTCCCTCCTTTGGAATGAATATTTATAAAAATTATATTAGTATATTGGTGCTAAGATTATGAATAAAAAACAAGTGTTTGTCATATTATAACAGCATATTTCTTAAATATAAGGCTAGAGTCATAAGAATGGTGACAAATAGACTCTGTACATACAAAGTTTTATGCAGAGAAATGTGTGTTTTTAAAAATGTATAAAAGGTATATCAAGTATGAATCTTAAAAACAAACTTAAAATATGGTTTCTACCCTCATGTATAGACTGGTCTAGTGGTTGAATTTAGTCAAGAATCATTATATTTCTGTACCATGAATCACATATTGATGACTTGTTTTTTTACAGCAAGTAGTCATCCATGGCTGCTTTTCCCCCCATTTTAAAAATAAATGTGTGTATGCTTTTTAAAAAATTGAGATATAATTCACAAAACATAAAATTTAGCATTTTAAAGTGGGCAGTTCAGTGCCCTCACTATTTTGTATAATCCTCACCACCATCTAATTCCAGAACATTATGCCCCCAAAAGAAACCCTACTAGCAGTCAGTTGGTCCCAATTGCTCACCTCATTCCATGTCAAGTACTAATTTATTTTATGTCTCAATGCATTTGCCTATTCTGAACATTCCTTTTAAATGGAATCATGCAATATTTGTTTATATTTTAAAAATGTCTTGTATCTAATTTCTTTCACATAGCATAATATTTTCAGGGTTCACATTGGATATTTCCCAAGGAGAATCTTTTAAAAGTGGTAATGGATTATTACAACTCAATATAAACATTGATGTAGCATAAGTAAATGATTAAATAAAATAATATATATTAGATCTTTTGGGTGATGGGGACTGTATGAGAGGACTTTTCAGCAGGCATCAGATAAATTCTGATAAATCCAAGGCTATTGCATAGGATTAAAAGCAGTGATGAGTTTACATCCCTTCCTCAGAACGCACCCCATGTCTTGTAATTAATTGATATGATCACAGAAAGACGTAACTAGCCTAGTAACTCTTTCCTATGAAGTAAAAATGAAGACCCCCCAAACAGGATTCTACTCCCTTTTCCCCCTTTGGTTTCAATAATGCCTATCTCTTCAACCTCATCAGAACAGTTAAATGCATGTAAACTATGAAACAAAGCTGAGTTACTCAACAAACAGGAGGTCCAAAAATGTTGGGTATTGTGGTCTACTCACAGTGTCTTAAATTCTGGTTCTTTTATTGGAACTAGTTACTGTTATCAACAACTACAGCAGCACTGTGCCCCCCCCATACCTCCATAAGTTTTATTTCTAGCTCAATCGAGATCTGTATAAAAATGCTATATCCTCATAACCCTGGAAGCTCTTTCCCTCTGTTGCCAAAATGATTCTGTTGCTTTGAGATTATTTTCATCTGGACAATTTTGTGGAGAAATACTTCCTTCTTCAAATGATTCCCTGTTTTCTCTCTTAGTGAAAATGTATTCACATTATCTCTAGAAAAACTAGTTTCAGGATGTCTTAATGATAATATGACGGTATTTTGGCCTGATAAGGTAATAAATGGTGAAATAAAGGAAAAAATTTTTTAAGAAATTCAAAGAATTGTATTTTTGATGCAGCGTAAAGGCGAGGAAGTCATATCTGGAAGGAATTGAAGGCAAGCCATTTAAGAAGATTAGGAGTTTGGAGTAATTGACAAGAAGGCGGGTAATGGCCCCAGGAAAGGAGATATAGAAAGGCAGGGAATGATAGAATTACCAAATTAGTTTTTTTTTCAGGGTGAAGCTTAATCTAGAATTATTTGGTTTAAATCTTATAAGAAAGAATGGAGGAATACCTAGGGATGTTATCAGTAGTTTGCTAGCCTAAAGGGCTAAAAATAAAAGTTATGCTAACTTATGCATTATGTAATTTTTACTGTTAAGAGATATTTTCATCTAGACACAATATACCACAAGCTCACATTTATTAAACAAAATATGAATTATTCAATTATTTAAGCATCAAATGATTTACTGAATTTTTAGTACCTTTCTGGTAACTTAAAATTGCCGTAGATAATTTCAAAACTGAGAAGAGATGGAGATTTGTAGTGGACACTTGAAAACAATGTGATTCAGTTTGAAAAGGAAGAACACTTGTGGCATAAGAACTAAGATGAAGAAAGACAAGATATAAAATCAGAAAAATGGACGTTATATTAAAAATCTTAGAAAGATATTTGAATGCTAGATTTATTGGTAGTGCTTTATTGGAAAGCTCACAGAAAGTGCCAAACATTCTCAAATAGAAAAGTAACACTGATTTAGGAATCTTAATGATGTCATGCTGCGTCATCAAGGGCTGGATGATGGGATAGTGGTGGCAGCTATTTCAGTTATCCAAATATTGAGTGAAACCTCTCTCCAGAGAGAGTTTTGTGGTTGTAGAAAGTAAAGTAGAAATAGGTACAAGAAGTTTTGGTTACAGTTGATTGCATTTAGATAATGACACCACTGCATTCATATAGGTCTGGTATGAGTGATAATGGTTAGGTCTACCAGTCTATTTGAATGAGAAACTAAAGAGCTTTCTAGATGAAAACTCATCCAGAGAAAAGGATATCAACTGAATATGGAAATGGACAATATGAAAATGGAGGAGGAATTTAACGAGTATCCTAGGCCAAAAAAATACTGGCTGGGTTTTGGAGATTTTTAGATTTAGGAGTAAACAAATTTTTTTTTTTTTTTGTGGTACCGGGGATTGAACCCAGGGGCGTTCTACCTCCGTGCTACAACCCCGGCCCTATTTTTTTTTATACTTTATTTTGAAACCGGGTCTCACGAAGTTGCAGAGGGCCTCACTAAGTAGAGAGAGAGAGAGAGAGAGAAAGAGAGAGAGAGAGACAGGGAGAGAGAGAGAGAGAGAGAGCTGAGGCTGGCCGCGAACCTGGATCCTCCGGTCTCCACCTCCCAAAGTACTGGGATTACAAGCTTGCGCCACCACGCCCAGCAACAAATTTTGAAAAATAAAATAATGGAGCAATCAGAGAAATGGAATGAGAATCAATAAAGGATTGGGATAGACTATCAGTGAGTTTGTGATATGTAACTGGAGTTCAGTAAACACCTGTTGAATGAATAAAAGAGCAATATCTTAGAAATGAGGTAAAGGCTAGGACTAGGCTGTTAAAAATGACCTTACTAGTCCAGAACACTAAGGACTGCTCACTGTCACAGGCTTGGGAATTGGCTAGTTCATTATGTATATGTTTCAAAAACCAGAAGTAAACTTTTATAAAGATTAGAATTTCAGTGGTGTGTGCCTGTAATCCCAGTTTTTAGGAGGCTGAGAGAGGAGGATTGCAGGTTCGAAGTCTCATTAATTTGCTGGGTTTCCAGCAATTTAGTGAAACCCTATTTCAAAAAAAAAAGTGAAAAAGGGCTGGAAGTAAAACGCCCTGGGTTCAATTCCCAGTACCAAATAATAATAATGATAATTATAATTATAATAATAATAATAGAGTTTATGTCCTGAAAAGTATCACCTATATATGTGAGTACTTGTTTCATTCATGCCATTGTTCATACTGAATGTTGAAATGCAAAAAAGGAAGTTTTCAGTTACATTCAACTGATTTGAGGTATATTCCTCAGGGTATTATCAGACAACACGTGACAGATTGTTTTTTATGCCATTCACCTCATACTTCAATCCTGTTCCTTTCACCTCACCTCTCTTTTGTGCTTAATTAATATGCAGTCAATTCACCTTCCACAAATTTCTTTATGTGTGCTCATATAAAACATACAGTATTGTTCCTTATAATCCATATATTTTTACTTATATACACAGATATGAATTATATAAGCATCATATAAATATCACATTCATTTATAGCTACATAAGTTACATTATACTCTTATTTCACTGTACCAAATTAGAACTGGATTATTTAATTACTATATTAGACTTATCCATTTTACTGTCCACCCAAGCTATCTGGTCTGATCTGTTTTTGATTGATATCTAGGTTGCTTCCAGTATTTTGCTACTATTGTTACAATAGCAATAGGAAATTGATACAGATGGGAATTTATATGATTGACAAATGTTTTAGTTAGATATAAAATGTCCCCTAAAGAGCTCATTTATTAATGTTTGGAGCTGATGTAATTGAGTCATGAGAGTTGTAATTGTAGCAGTGGATAATGGATTTATCTGGGGTATGACCTAGGCCCGTAGGGTGTGACTAGAGGGGGTGGATATTATTTGAATTTTTATCAACATGATGAACATGTAGTGTATTTTTAAATTTTTATTTGCATTCTCTTATTACTACTGAAATCGATTATTTCTTTATTTGTTTATTATATTTGCTAATATAGTTTTTCCTAATCTTGTCCTTTTTCATTTCTCCTTCTGTTTTCCATATTTCTTGAAAATATATAATAATTATTTATATATTCTAGATCTTAGTCCTTTGTCAGTTTTGGATGTTGTGAATACCTTTGTAATGCTAACTTAAGTGAGTGACCATTACTTGAGGAGACTTTTACTTTCTAAAATATTTTTGGAACCAGAGGAAGATGGTGACATAGAGGGAAACAGCATGTTTCAGTTGCTCTGAGACTCAGAACAACTGAGTCTGCTGCTTCTTGACAAGGGAAGAAAAGCAGTGAAAAACACAACAAAACAACAAAAGTTGAAATGTAGTGGAATCAGAGTCAGAAGAGAGAGCAGAGTATGTAAAGAGCTCCACATGTCTCACCTGCTGAATGGAGAGCGAGCAGCAGCAGAAGAGCCATCTTGGCCAGGCCACGCTGGAGCTGGTGGCTGCCAACACTGCAGCTTTCAGAGACCTCCAGCAAAGAAGCAATAGATTATTATGAAGCCAACAACTACAGACTATCATCGAAAGCAGTCGGCATTTCTCTCCATGGTCGACAAGGACCCAGCTGCCCAGATGACCCAGCCAGATCCTACAGCTGCAGCTGAACTCATCTCTTCCGGCAGGGACCCAGCTGGATCCTGTGGCTGTGGTTGAACCCATCTCTTCATGTGGGGACCCAGAGCAGTGCTCATCAAGACCTCAAGTTGACAAGTCATCCCAGTGGGAGACCACGTTGCACGGTCACAGACTTGCTTGGCAAGGTGGGTCTGAGACTTTGCAAATCACTCCTGTGGAGGTGGAGGTGAGGGCTACTGTTGGATATGGCAGAAACATGAATTAGCAGACAGCTTCTAGAGACATTCGGGTGGAAAGGGACCTACAGTCTGCAGTTCACTGAGCCCTGGTAGGGTCCCCAGGGATCACCACAGGACACCCAGGTGAGGTGTCTGTGTGTGTGGGGGGAACTCAGCCTATCGAGTTGCAGGCTTGGAAAGCAATAAACTTGTGCCTGGCTGTGTTTGGGCTCTACAAGCACCAACACCAGAGGCCAACAAGGGATAAAGTGTTTGCAGCCCCCAAGAGCAGCAGCAGTGTTCCTGAGGCTAATAAACTGAGCCACCCAAGCCCCAGGCCTAGGACTGTACAATCTTTCCCAGGCAGAGCTTGGGCCATGAGCAGAGAGCAGTGGCAGTGGTGCCATCTTGGCCAGGCCACTTGACCAGGAGGGCAGGGGCCCAGCAGGGTTTCACTTGATCACAGCCACAGTTACAGGCTGGGAACTCAACACTCTCTCCACCAACAGAGTTTGTGCCTGACATGCATGAATGCTAGTGACTGATAGTACTTCACATGATTATAATAAGCAGATCAGGGGCAGTGTGCAAGGGGCTATCAAAGCTCAGTGAGCCAGGTCACAAGCTCAGAACATAGGAATCACTGGATTTGCTATCTGCTGCTTGCAAAAACCTCACCTTACAGCCAAAGATACCTATATGCTAAATGTGAAAGGATGGAAAAAGATATACCGTGCAAATGGAGACTGAAAACAAGCAGGGGTAGCATCACTCATATCTGACAAAACAGACTTTAAGCTAAAACACATCAGAAAAGACAAAGCGGGTTACATCTTATTAATAAAAAGAACAATCCAACAAAAATATATAATGATAGTAAACATTTATGCCCCAAATGTGAGTACACCCACTTTTGTAAAGCAAACTATTCAGGACAACAGGTATCAAATTGACCCAAATACAATAATATTGGGAGACTTCAACACAACACTCACACCACTAGATTGATCTTCCAGGCAAAAGATGAGTACTCCTCAGACCTAAAGAACACTATAAACTAAATGGACCTAATAGACATATACAGAATATTTCAACCAGCAACAGCTGAATACGCATTCTTCTAAGCTGCCCATGGAACCTTCTCCAAACTAGACCACATTCTGGGCCACAAAGCAAGTACCAGCAAATTCAAAAGATGTAATATAATTCCCTGCTTCTTCTCAGATCACAATGGAATGAAAGTAGAAATCAACAACAGGAAAACCAAAAGAAATTACATAAATACATAGACTGATACACTCTTGAATGAGGACTGGATCAGAGAAGAAATAAGGGGAGGAATTAAAAAAAATTCCTGGAATCAAATGAAAATAGAGACACAACATACCAAAATCTATGGGACACTTTGAAGGTGGTGGTAAGAGAAAAATTTATAGCATTGAGTACCCACATAAGAAAAATAGAAAGTCACCAAATATACAACCTAATGACACACCTCAAGGACCTAGAAAAACAGGAACAATCTAATCTCAAACCTAGTAGAAGGCAGGAGATAATTAAAATCAGAGCAGAAATCAAGGAAATAGAGAATAAAAAAAAAACAATACAAAGGATCAGCAAACCAAAAAAACTGGTTCTTTGAAAAGATTGACAAACCCCTAGCCAACCTAACCAAAAGAAAGAGAGAATCAACCCAAATTATTAAAATCAGAAATGAAAAAGGAGACATCACCACAGACAGTGGGGAAATCCAGAGGATCATTGGAAACTATTTTGAAAATTTATATTCCAATAAACTGGAAAACATGGAAGAAATTGACAGAGTTCTAGGCACATACGACCTGCCTAAATTGAACCAAGAGGATATAGAAAACCTAAACCTGACCAATAGCAAGCAAAGAGATAGAAACAGCAATAAAAAGTCTGTCATCAAAGAAAAGCCCATGTCCAGATGGATTTCCAACTGAATTCTACAAAACTGTTACAGAAGAAATAAACCCAATACTTCACAAGTTATTCCATGAAATTGAAAGAGATGGAATCCTTCCAAACTCCTTCTATGAGACCAGTATCACATTAATACCAAAACCAAATAAAGATACTTCATGAAAAGAAAATTACAGAGCTGGATGTGGTTGTGCATGTTTGTAATCCCACTACTTGGGAGGCTGAGACAGGAGGATCCGGGTTTGTGGCCAGCCTCAGCTACTTAGTGAGCCCCTCTGCAACTTAGTGAGACCCTATTTCAAAATAAAGAATAAAAAATAGGGCTGGGGGTGTAGCTCAGAGGTAGAATGCCCTGGGTTCAATCCCCAGTACCGCAAAAAAGAAAATTACAGACCAATATGAACATAGATGCAAAAGTTC
This sequence comes from Glis glis, assembly GCA_004027185.1. Taxonomy (NCBI): domain Eukaryota; kingdom Metazoa; phylum Chordata; class Mammalia; order Rodentia; family Gliridae; genus Glis; species Glis glis. The sequence continues at coordinate 18,211 of PVJS01012628.1, read as the reverse complement.
TAAACAAAATACTAGCCATGCACATTCAAAACCACATCAAGAAAATTGTACACCGTGACCAAGTTGGTTTCATTCCAGGAAAGCAAGACTATTTCAACATATGTAAATCAATGTATGTTATTCATCACATAAATAGAACTAAGGACAAAAATCACATGATCATCTCAATAGACGCTGAAAAAGCATTTGACAAAACCCAACACCCATTCATGTTAAAAACACTCAGAAAATTGGAATAGAAGGAATGTATCTCAACATCATTAAGGCAATATACAATAAACCCAAAGCCAACATCATACTAAACAGGGAAAAATGGCGGGAATTCCCTTTAAAATCAGGAACAAGACAAGAATGCCCACTATCACCACTGTTTTTCAAAATAGTCCTTGAGACTCTTGCCAGAGCAATAAGACAAGAGAAGGATATCAAAGGAATTCAAATAGGAAAAGAAGAATTAAAATTATCTTTATTTGCAGATGACATGATTTATATCTATAAGACCCAAAAAACTCAACCCAAAGACTACTAGAACTGATTAACAAATTCAGCAAATTAGTGGCATACAAAATCAACCTAAAATAAATCAGTAGATTTTCTATATGACAGCCATAAATCCACTGGAAAAAAAATCCAGGAAACAATTCCATTCACAATAACCTCAAAAGCAGCAAAATACCTAGGAATAAACCTAACCAAGGAGGTAAAAGACCTCTACAGTGAAAATTATAAAACACTAAAGAAAGAAATTGAAGATTTTAGAAGATGGAAAGATCTTCCATGCTCTTGAGATAGGCAGAATAAATATTATCAAAATGGCCATTCTACCAAAAGTGTTCAACAGAGTCAATGCAATCCCCATCAAAATACCAATGTCATTCTTCACAGACCTAGAAAAAGACAGCCTTTTCAATAAATGGTGTTGGGAAAACTGGATCCATTTGTAGAAAAATGGAACAAAATCCTTACCTCTCACCCTGCAGAGGAGTCAACTTGAGATGGATCAAAGACCTATAAATTAGACCAGAGACTGTGAAGCTACTGTAGGAGGGTATAGGTCCAACACTCCAACATATAGACACAGGTAGAAACTTATTCAAAAAGACTCCCAAGGTTCAGGAAATTCAAACAAGAATTAATAAGTGGGATAGCATTAAACTAAAAAGTTTATACATATCAAAGGAAACCATCAAGGGTCTAAAGAGAAAGCCTATGGAATGGGAGAAGATCTTTGCCAGCTATCCTTCTGATAGAGGACTAATATCTAGAATATACAAAGAACTTAAAAGACTTTACACTAAAAAAAAAAAAACCCACAAATAACCCAATCAAGAAATGGGCAACTAAATTGAATAGACACTTCACAAAAGAAGAGATACAAATGGCAAATAGATACATGAAAAAATGTTCAACATCATTAGCAATCAGGGAGATGCAAATCAAAACTACACTGAAATTCCATCTAACCACAATCATAATGGTAATCAAGAAGTCAAAAAACAATAAGTGTTGGCAAGGATGTGGGGAAATAGGAACTCTTCTACATATACTGTTGGTGGGAGTGCAAATTAGTCCAGCTGCTATGGAGATCAGTGTGGAGATTCCTCATAAAACTGGGAATGGATCCACCATATGATCTGGCTATTCCACTCCTGGTATCTTTCCCAAGGGGCCAAAATCAGGGAAGTACAGTAATATATGTATACCCATGTTCATAGCAGTACAGTTCACAATAGCCTGATTATGGAACCAACCTAGGTATCCACCAACAGAGGAATGGATTACAAAATTATGGGAAATATACACAATGGAATTCAACTTAGAAATAAAGAACAAAATTATTTCATTTGCAAGAAAATAGAAGGACCTGTAGAACATTATGTTAAGTGAGATTAGCCAGTCACAGAAAGTGAAGGGGTCATATGTTTTCTCTAATATGCACAAGATAGGGAGTAATTGGGATACCAGAGGGACTCCAGATAATGGAGTTTATTCCTAAGTATTTTATTGTTTTGGGGGATATCATGAGTGGAAATGTCTTCTGGATTTCTTTTTCAGTGGATTTATGGTTGGCATACAGAAAAGCTTCTGATTTTTTAAGGTTGATTTTGTATCCAGACACTTTGCTGAATTTGGTGATCAGTTTTATAAGCCTTTTGGTTGAGTTTGCTGGATCTTCTAAATATAATATCATGTCATCTTCAAATAGAGACAGTTTCAGTTCCTCTTTTTCTATTTTTACTCCTTTTATTTCCTTCTCTTGCCTTATTGCTCTGGCTAGAGTCTCAAGCACTATATTGAAAAGGAGTGGTGACAGCGGACATCCTTGTCTTGTTCCTGTTTTTAAGGGGAACTCTCAAAGTTTTTCCTCATTCAGTATGATGTTGGCTGTGGGCCTATTGTATATTGCCTTTATGATGTTGAAGTATGGTCCTTCTATTCTGATTCTCTGCAGAGTTCTTATGAATGGGTGTTGGAGTTTGTCAAATGCTTTTTCAGCATCTATTGAAATAATCATGTGATTTTTGTCTTTAGTTCTGTTTATGTGGTGGATTACATGGATTGTTTTTCATATGTTGAACCAGTCTTGCATCCCTGGGATGAACCAGACTTGGTCATGATGTATGATTTTCATGATGTGGTTTTGAATGAGCATTGCTAGTATTTTGTTTAGAAGTTTTGCGTCTAAGTTCATCAATGATATAGGTCTGTAGTTTTCTTTTCTTGAGCTGTTTTTATTTGGTTTTGGTATTAGTGTGATGTTGGCTTCATAGAATGTGTTTGGGAGAGTCCCGTTTCTTTCTATTTCATGGAATACATTGAGGAGTATTGGGATTAGTTCTTCTATAAAGGTTTCATAAAATTCACCTGTAAAACCATCTGGACCTGGGCTTTTCTTTGATGGTAGGCTCCTTATCGCTTCTTCAATCTCTTTGATTGCTTTTGGTTGATTTAAATTTTCTGTATCTTCTTGATTCAATTTAGTAAGTTTGTACATGTCTAGAAATTTGTCAATTTCTTCTAGGTTTTCCATTTTGTTGGAGTATAGTTTTTCAAAGTAGTTTCTGATAATCCTGTGGATTTCTGTGCTGTTGGTGGTAATATCACCTTTTTCATCTATTTTAGTAATTTGGGTTGATTCTCTCTTTCTTTTGGTTAGGTTGCTAGTGGTTTATCTATCTTGTTTATCTATCTTGGTTTATCTATCTTGTTCCTTGGTTTCGAGGAACCAGCTTTTGGTTTTGTTGATTTTTTTGTATATTTTTTTATTCTCTACTTCATTGATTTCTGCCCTGATTTTAATAATTTACTGTTTTCTACTGGCTTTGGGGTTAGACGGTTCCTGTTTTTCAAGGACTTTGAGGTGTGTCTTTAGGTTATTTATTTGGTGATTTTCTGATCTTATGTGGGCACTCAGTGCTATGAATTTTCCTCTTAAAACTGCCTTCAGGGTATCCCAGGGATTTTGATATGTTGTGTCTCTGTTTTCATTTGTTTCTAGGAATTTCTTAATTTCTCCCCTTATTTCTTCTGTGACCCATTCCTCATCCAGCAGTGTGGTGTTCAGTCTCCTCATGTTTATGAGGTTTCTCTGGGTCTTCCTATAGTTGATTTCTAGTTTCATTCCATTATGGTCTGAAAAGACGCAGGGAATTATGTCACATTTTTTGAACTTGCTGGTATTCACTTTGTGGCCTAGGATACAGTCTATTTTAGAGAAGGTTCCATGAGCAGCTGAAAAAAATGTGAATTCAGCTGTAGTTGGGTGGAATATTCTGTATGTGTCTAGTAGGTCCATTTGGCTTATGGTGTTCCTTAGGTCTGAGTCATCTTTACTGACCTTTTGTCTTGAAGATCAATCTAGTGGTGTGAGAGGGGTGTTGAAGTCTCCCAATATTATTGTATTGGGATATATGTGTGATTTAATGTCACAAAGAGTTTCTTTTATGAAAGTGGTTGCACTTATGTTTGGGGCATAAATGTTGACTATTGTTATATCCTCTTGCTGGATTGTTCCTTTTACCAGTAAGAAATGACTTTCTTTGTCTCTTCTGATAAGTTTAGGTTTGAAGTCTAATTTGTCTGATATTATAATTGCTACTCCTGCTTGTTTTCAAGTTCTGTTAGCATGGATTACCTTGCTCCATCCCTTCACCTTTAGTTTGTGCGTATCTTTACTTGTAAGGTGTGTTTCTTGCAGGCAGCATATAGATGGATTGTGATTTTTAATCCATTTTGCCACCGTATGTCTTTTGATTGGGGAGTTGAGGCCAATTATATTCAGTGTGATTATTGAGAGATGGGTTTTCATTCCTAACATTTTGAGTTTTAATTTCTGTTTGAGGTAGTGTTTGTTCTTTGCTTAGTTGTTTGTTTGATGGAAGTTACTGTTTTTCTGGTTCTGGCATTTCCTTATTATTTTTTCCTTGTAATTAATCTCTTTGAGAATTTTCTCTAGTGCTGGTTTGGAAGACAAAGTCTTTCAGCTCATGGTAGGTTTTTATTTCCCCATCAAATTTGATAGATATCTTTGCTGGGTAGATAAATCTTGGCTGGAAGTTGTTTTCTTCCAGAGTGTGGATTATGTCGCTCCAGGCCCTGCTGGCTTTCATGATCTGGTTTAGAAGGTCGGTAGTGATTCTTATTGGTTTGCCTCTGAATGTTACTTGGTCTTTTACTCTCGCTGCCTTTAAGATTCTCTCGGCCTCTACATTAGTCAATTTGATTATTATGTGGCATGGTGAACCTCTTCTCTGATCTTGTCTATTAGGGGTCCTATATGTTCCCTATACCTGTGTGTTGACCTCTTTGTCTATGTTTGGAAAACTTTCTAATATTACTTTTCTGAATAGATTACTGATTCCTTTGGTTTCAGCTTCTATTCCCTCTTCTATGCCTATTATTCTTAGGATTGCTCTTTTAAGACTGACTGAAATCACTTCAATGTCCAATTCATGCTGTCGAATTGTTTTTTCTAAATTATATACTTTGTGTTCATTTTTGGAGAGGTCATCTTCTAAGAGTGAGATTCTGTTTTCCATGCGGTCTAGTCTATTGTTGATGGTCTGTATTGATGCCTTCATTTCAATTATTGCATCCGTTACTTCCTTCAGAGCTTCTTTTTGATTCCTGTTCAGGGTGTCAGATTCTTTGTTTATTTGATCCTTCATTCTTTCAGGCTCTCTCTGAAATCTTTTCAGAAATCTTGTATCATTTCTACTATTAAAGTACTGAATTGTCCTTCTGGCAATCTTTGCACTTCTGTGTTGGCGGGTTCTATTGTTGTGGGGTTGTGGGAGCTCATTGTTTCTTTGCTATTCTTCCTTTTCATGATTTAAGGTTTTTTATGTTTATACCTTTGTTGCTTTTGGTAGCTCTCTCTCTCTCACTCTGTAGGTTTCCTATATCTAATCTCTCTCCCTTTATAGTTTCTTATCCTGTACATAGATAGTTGCTACTAGGCGAGCCTTAAACGTGAATAGCCTTTACTGAATGATTATTTTCACTTGCTTAATATAATGTCCATTTTCAAGCCCAATTCTTGGTCTCCTTCAGTGTTTGGGACCCTTGCCTGCTGCCTCTCACTACCTGTGCAGGCGACCAGTGCCACTATTGTCCTTCTCACTGCAAGCGTGGGTTTCCATGGCCTCCACTTGGGCTGTCACTATGTCTCTCTCTGTCTATACCTATGGCAGGTGTCATCAACAGGTGGCCCCAGGCTCGTATCTCTCTTTGCCTACAGAAGCAGCAGATGTCGCTTTGACCCAATTCTGTGCAAACACGGAACTCCACGTTTTCCACAGAGAGGGCTGGTTTGGTCCAATTTTTCCCCAGGTACCACAGCTGTATGTCCTGTGGTGTTCCCCAGGGACTCTTTAAAGGTGCTATGACCCGAAGGCTGCAAGTCTGTCCCACCCAAATGTCACCAGGGACTGTGTTTATCCATGCATCTACTGTGTCCCACAGCAGACCCCACTCCCACCTCTGCCAGTGCAATCCGCACAGTCTCAGACCCTGCGAGTCCCTGTGGCCATGCTGGGTGGTCTCACCCTGGGGTGGCTCATTGACTTATGGTCTCGTTGAGCGCTGCTCTTAATCTCTGGGGGGGGTGCGGTGGGCTTACCCACTGCCACTGGTTTTGTTCAGGCTTCCGGGCACTGGGGACTCTGCGGAGCATGGATCACACTGCTGCTCGCTTTTGTCACTGATGCTCTGCAGTGCTGGTTTTAGAAAGGGTCCCTGGTTTCTTTGTTGGTGGCCTGCAGAAGCCGCAATGCCGGTAGCCTCCGGCGCAGTCTGACCAAGATGGCGCCACTGCCGCTTCTGCCGACACAGCAGTTCGGGTCTGTGTCGTGCATGGAGTGAGTCGCTGCTTGCCTTCACTGCTGCTATTCTGCAGTTGCTGCATTCACAACAGGTCGCTGGCATCTCCGTTGGTCTTGTGTAGAAGCCACAATACTGGTAGTCACTGGTAAGGTCCTGCTAAGATGGCACTGCTGTAGCCGCCACTGTTTGCTCTCTTTTGAGTGTGGAGCAAGCCGCTGCTTGCTTTCGTCTCTGCTGACGTGCAGCTGCTGAACTTATACTAGGTCTCTGGCTTCTCTGCCGGCGGCGTGTGGAAGCCGCAATGCCGGTAGCCGCTGGCACAGTCCGGCCAAGATGGCGCTGCTGCTTTTCCTTAGGTAAGTCGCTTGGAGGTTTTTACTTTCCCCTGTTTTGTCTTTTGGCTTTGATTCATCACATTTCAAATGTTTCGTTGTTTATTTCAAGTTTTTATTGCTTTTCTTCTCCTGTTAAGAAGTTGCTTTCACAGCAATTGAGACCCAAGTCTCAGAGATATTGTAACGTGGTGTCTCCCTTAGTCACCATCTTGGACCACCTGACTTCCTAACTTCCTTATCTCATTTTTAAAAACAGGTTTTTAGTATATTATATTATAAAAATAAATATTAATGGATTTTTAGGTTTCCAAATCTCACCATCACCACAACAAAACAATCATTCTACTATGTACATTTTGGTGGCCATCTATGAATATTTCCTTAGAATTGCTTCTTAGAAATAGAATTACTTGAGTCAATGGAGATGTACAATTTTATTTTGATAGGCTGTCAACTTGTTTTCTAGAGTGCTCTCTTCAGTTTTATAACTCCCTCTAAACATGTAGCAAAGTACTATTCTTTGTATACTTGTCAAGGCTTAATATTTTCATGCTTTTTGATTTTGGGCAATCTTATGAAAAATGATTCATTTGAATTTGCATTTGTATTAGGTGTTAGGTTGAGTATCTTTATATATGTATTTATATCTTTATTTATTTAGCCATTTGTGATTATCACTTGTGAATTGCCTATTTATATCCTATTTCATTATTTTTATATTTATCTCTCTATTCTGGATAGTAATCTTTGTCTGTAACACATTGCAATTTTCCCCATAACTTTGATGAGATTTTAACTTTATAATAAATTTTGTTTAAGGAAGCCTTTTTGTTTGTTTGAAATGAAGTGTATCAGCTTTTGTGTTTTAATTAGATTACCCCCAATATTAACTTTTATTTATTTTCTTTTGCAAATTTTGTAATATTAATTGACTTAGAATTTATACACACATAGGGAATCCAAATCTTCAAATATTATTAGTTGAATAGTCCATGTTTTTATTTTGCTTTACATAGCATCTTTATCAAACTAAATTAAAATATATTCATTGATTTGTTTATGCAACTTTTATGTATGCTTTTTGTAATTTGTTTTAGTTTTTTAAGCTATTTTGTCATGGTATTTCAACATGGATTTATTTAATAATTTATATATTGATATTTCAACATGGATTTATTTAATAATTTATATATTGACCATGGTAATCTCTCCCTTTTTCAGCTCATTTGCTAGATCTCAAAGTAAATTTTCACATTTTGTTCTCTATTTTTTCTTCTTAGTTTCTCATGATTAACCTCTTTGTATTTTTAAGGTTTTTAAATTTTTCTCTAGAAATAGTTTGTAATTAAAAGAAATTTTTTTTTTTTGCGGTACCGGGGATTGAACACAGGGGTGTTCTACCTCCGCGCTACACCCCTGGCCCTATTTTTTATACTTTATTTTGAAACCGGGTCTCACGAAGTTGCGGAGGGCCTCACTAAGGAGAGAGAGAGTGAGAGAGAGAGACAGGGAGAGAGAGAGAGCGAGAGAGCGAGAGAGCTGAGGCTGGCCGCGAACCCGGATCCTCTGGTCTCTGCCTCCCAAAATACTGGGATTACAAGCGTGCTCCACCACGCCCGGCTAGAAAATCTTTTTTTAATTCACAAACTGACTAGCATGAAATTGTGCACAGAGTAATTCTTAGAATTTACAATCTTTTTGAGGTATTATTTTTAATTTTATTTATATTTCTTTTATCACAATAAGGTTTATCATTGCTTTTTAAATTTTACTGTTACTGTTTCAAAGAATCAGCTCCTGATATTAACCAATTTTATTAATCCGGGAGAGGATGCTAGATGAATTAGAGTTGGAAACTTCAGTATGAACTCATGTTTAGTTTATTATAGGTACAGATGGTTGCATATAAATATGTTAATAATATTTGAATATATGTGGGTTAGTGTATATACATATATGTTCTTATTCTGTCAGTTAATGAAGCCTAAGAGCAATGACAATAAAGGAGCAGTGAGCCCACCCAGATACTGGTTTTGAAAACCATTCTTCAATAAAAGAAACCATAACTCCTTGGGAGAAATGGTGGATCATAGGCATAGTACAAGAAATATTCAAGATGAGCATAGAGTATTTTGTAGTAGAAAGTATGGAACTGTTTGAAAAAAGATCCAAACCCTCTAAGAAAAAAACAAGTAAATTAACAAAAGACCTCAACAGTGATGGAGGTAGCTCCTAAAGAACACAGCTGGAACAATTTGAGTAACAAAATAAATAAGGAAGTATTACATTATAACTTGAACTATGAAATAAATATTCACAAGATTATAGAGATATAAATACATGATTAAATAAGCAAATAGGGAGAAGAGACAGATCTTTCAAGTAGAAAAATTCTGAGTAATTTATGCACATACTTTGCCCTTAAGGAGTTGGGGCACAATTCCCCACTACTTGAGTGTGAGCTATGCACAGTGAGTTCCAAAGAACACCGTATGAAAAGAGGGAAAATGGAGTAATTTTGAAGTGAAAAAAATATGACAAATACTACCAACAAGTGGTCAAAGTTAACATCAACAGTGATAAAAAATGTTGGTCATATGTATCATCAAGATGGTGAAATGAGAATGACATTTTGCCTCTATGATCTTCCTCCCTCAAATCCACAACCCTGGCCTAATCATGAGAAAAATAATTAGACAAATTCCAGTTGAGGTTCAATTTACAAAACACCTGACCAGTATTTCTCAAAATTGGCAAAGTTGTAAAAAATAAAGCCTGAGAAAATGTTATAGTGAAGAACATCTCTAAGCGAACTTGAAAACTAAACAGAATGTGGTAGTCTAAATAGGATCCTGCAACAAAGAAAAGGACATTAGGTAAAGGGAAAGTAATATAAGTAAACTGTAGGCTTTTGTTAAAAATAGTAGGCCGCCGGGCATGGTAGCACATGCTTGTAATCCCAGTACTTTGGGAGGCGGAGACGGGAGGATCCGGGTTCGCAGCCAGCCTCAGCTCTCTCGCTCTCTCTCTCCCTGTTTCTCTCTCTCTCTCTCTCTCTCTCTCTCTCTCTCTCTCCTTAGTGAGGCCCTCCGCAACTTCGTGAGAACTTGTTTCAAAATAAAGTATAAAAAATAGGGCCGGGGGCGTAGCGCGGAGGTAGAAACCCCCTGCGTTCAACCCCAGGTATTGCAAAAAAAAAAAAAAAGAAATAAAATAGTGGCCAATATTCATTCATTAGTTATGACAAATGTACACAGTTGTGAAAAATGCATAATAATGTATGATGTTACTAATAATGAACCTGGGTGTGGGTGTATGGTAATGCCTCATTTTTTTCTGTATGTTTAAAACTAGAATAAACTACAAAGTCTATTTTTAAAAAAATCTGTGGCAGAAGTAATATTTTCTTTTTTTACAGATTCTTTGATCTGAAATTTTTATTTTGCAATATATATATACTTATATGGACACACACACACACACACATAATAGAAAGTCCACTAAGATTCTACTCTTATTAATGTAGTCACTGAGAATACCCGACTGAAAAAGATCAATGGGAGAAAGAATGTCCTTGCGATATTACAGTCACAAATCCTGCAGGAAACATCAAGATTCTTGGGAAGTTTCCCTATGGGGAGAGGACAGAGAACCTCAGAACCCAAACAGTTGGAGTGGGGTCCTGAAGTTTACCATTGCTAGGCAAGGATGAAGATGATTCTTATTCACACCAAAGATAATAAATGAGTGCCTTATCGTATGATGTGACTGTGAACACACACTGTATATGGTTTCCAGACTCTCTTTAATCTCTATCCTTCTGGTGTAGTCATTTAATCCAAGTTTGCTATTGAATTTAACTGAACCATGACTAGCTCATATATCTTCATCTTTTCTTAGAGGATTCTATAAAGGACCTTGACTATACGCCCAAACTGCCCTACAAGGAATTTATGACCCAAATTCTCTTATGTGGAAGTTGAAGTATGAGATGAACAAGACAGATATGCTTTTCACCTGGACAGAGGTCACTGTCTGATGAGAAATACTGGCAGTAAACAAATAATTATCTAGATAATTAATCAACTGTAGTTGGGAAAATTAGTTATCCATTCAACAAACGTTTATTGTGTTTCTTATGTGCCAGCTTTTTGGATAAAGGGGAGGCCTTTGTGGTTGAAGCATAGAGAACAAAGAAGGAAAAAAAATGTTGGTATTATATCATTTGTCATTAGTAAGCTATTTTCTAATAATAACAGTTTTATTTCATAAAGCTCATAAACTATACCATTATAATCTGTTCTGAAGGTGTTCTTTAGGTAAGACAGTTTTGAGGATTTTTCACTTTGTTTTCTGCCGTTTTGAATATTAGAGAACCATTAGATTTTTCCCTAGACTTTCATTAATTTATCTATTCACCAGGGCTTCTAAAAGAATAATGCCCATTATATATTCTTCAGCAAATTGATTTGGAAGTTATTATACCCAGTCTAAGAGAAATAGTCTCATTTTGCAATGCTACTGTGTCTCTTTAAATATCTTATGTGTTGGCTCTCAAATCTCTCTGGCTTATTTTACTCTTTAAATTATTTTACTCTTTAATATATTTTACTCTTTAAATTACTCACCTGGTAGAGAAAGACAAATGCAAAATAACTGTTTCATTTTCTTCTCAGAACTTATTAATATTTTTCAATCTGCCTCTTTTTTATTGTGTTTTTCAAATAAGCAGATATTTGCTTTGGTTTATAATATTTTTGTAAGTTGTCATGGTTTGTTTGTGAAATGTCCCTCACAGAGCTCGTGTTGAGAGCTGGTATCCGATACAGCAGGGTTTAGAGGTGGGTCATGGCCGGAGGAGGTGTGTCCCTTGTGGTGTGGCTTTGAGGATTTTATATGTCCCTGGTCCCTTCTTTCTCCTTCTGCTTTCCAGCTGTCATAAGCTGAGCAGCTTTCCCCCACCAAGCCCTGTCACCATGAGGTTTTTGCCTTGGGGCCCACTGACCATAGACTGAATCTTTGAAACAGCGAGCCAAATAAATCTGTCTTCCTCTAAATTGTTCTTGTCAGATATTTTTGGTCACAGCGATGAAAAATCTGACTAACACCTAGGTCTAAATATTTTATGAGAAAGACTTCTTGAAAACATTCTTACATGCTACTACTTTATAATTATTGGTAGTTTGACTTTTTAAACTGAGTGTAATAGAAAGCTTCCTTTGTGGAAAGAGCAGCCTTTTGTGTTTCTGCCCCCACATTCTTCTTCATCAGGATCCCTTCTGTGATGATGTAAGCAGAATTACATTTTGTGGAACATTCCAAATATACTTGAAATATTTCCTCCTTGGTTCTGATGCCTTGAGTCCATTTTCATTCACTCTTAAACTAATAAAAAACACTTCTCTTTGAGACCTAAAGAATGTTGTCTGAATGTGCCCAGGATTTTCGTCTTGTGATTTTATTCTCTAAGGCAGGCTTGTTTCCTGTCCCCAAGGTTCTTGTCACTTCTACTTTTCCTGCCCATTTTTCCTTCTTGGTCATTATTAAGTTCAGAGTAGCAATTTGCCAAGTTGTTTCCACTACCCTCTAAGAGGTAAAATTGCCAGTAGAAATAATCTAGTTACTGTTTTGACAGTCCAGGGCACTCCTACGAGTTTAGTGGACTGGGAGCACCTCTTTGTAGTCATTTAGGTAAAAATATTATGACAGTTGACTTAGCTATAATATAGTATCATAACTTATGCTGTGTTCTATTAAAAAAGTTATAAAGAAAGCTGAGTTTTTTTTTTTTACTGTAACCCATGAGGTTCTACATGATTTGGACTCTGTATTCCTCTCCAACATTAATACATACTAATTCCCCGTTCACATGCTATACTTAGTCATGATCTACTAATACAAGTTTCCCACCCCCGTCAGGGCACTTATTTAGTTAGTCACCTCTGCCTTGAGACTGTTTTCCCACTGAGTGTTCCTTCTTCATGTTTAAGTCGTTAACTTTTCTGTAACAGCTCACTTTATTTTATTCATATCACTTTTTATAATCTGAAGTTATGTGCTTATTTATTAATCTATATTTTTGTGGTGCTGAGGGCCTCATGCATACCAGTGTTTACTTATTCCTTATTTGTTTATTATATAACACCAATGAAAAAGTAAGTGCTAAGAGGCAGAAAACTTGTACATCTTTTCCTTAGTGTATGTTCATTGTTTAAGACAGTACCTCATGCATTGTAAGCTCTCAATAAATAATTATTAAATGGGTGAATAAAGGGTACACTGAAATGAGTTCTTTGCCAAAAAGAATTAAACAAAATTGTTGAGCAGCTGTTTGACATATATAATTACTAAATTGGAACAGCCAATCAATACTTTTCTTGAACAACCTTTAGCAAAAGGTCATAGAAAATGCTTTTATTAATGTCAGGCAAATAAATGCAGACCATTTAGAACATTTAGAAAAATAGATGAACTATATGCACAAAATTGCTTGAAGGCAGAGAGTTAACAGGGTAGTGAAGAATTATGAAGCCAAGATTCATACATAGAGGGAAACTCAGAGAACTGAGCCTGACGTTGGGGCAGTATTTCTGTTTTTAATATACTTTTATTGATATGTTGTAATTATACATCATAATGAAGTTCAGAGTGATAGAAACATACATGCACATATCACTTGGTGTGTTTCCTTTCCGATCCCACCCGGCTCCCTTTCTCTCACCACACATATCATTGAGATTGGTATTGATAACTTTATATACACATATAGCATTATTTCAACTGTTTTCTTCACCTCTGAGTCAGTATTTCAACAGAACATATTTGTCAGTTCAGTTAATGGAGCTCACAGGGTGAAAGCTGAGCAGAGCTTTGTAGAGATTTGTAGGATTATAGAGAAAAATATGGTTTCCAGAATTTATCAAGAAGAGGATAGCACTGGTAAATCGGGCCCTGGGCCAGATCTACTCTCTTAGCAAATTTCAAGTATACAATTCAGTATTATTAACTATAGTTACCATTCTGTACACTATATTTCTAGAACTTATTAATTGTACATTAATTTTACTTATTAATTGTACATAACTGAAACTTTGTACTGTTTGACTATTTACCCATTTGCCCCACCCCAGCCCCCAACAACTTCCATTCTACTCTGCTTTTATGCATTTGACTATTTTAGATTCCATGTATAAGTGTGATCACACAGTATCTTTCTTTGTCTGGTTTATTTCACTTGGCATGATGCCTTCCAGGTTCATCATGTAGTTGCAAAGGACAGTATTTCCTCTTTTGTATATACCACATTTTCTTTATCCATTCACCCAATTATGGACATTTAGGATGTTTCCATATGTTATCTATTGGGAATAATGCTTCAGTGAACACAAGAGTGCATATATTGAGGTACTGACTTTATTTTTTTGGATATATCCCTAGAAGTAGGATTGCTGAGTTGTATATTAATTTAATTTTTTTTTCAGTACTGGGGATTGAATCCAGGGGCATTCTACCTCCAAGCTACACCCCCAGCCCTATTTTTTTTTATACTTGATTTTGAAACCGGGTCTCACTAAGTTGCAGAGGACCTCACTAAGTAGCTGAGTCTGGCTGCGAACCCAGATCCTCTCCAGTCTCCACCTCCCAAGTATTGGGATTAAAAGCGTGCACCACCATGCCCAGCAATTTTTTAATGGCCTTACCAAAGTTTATTTCTTCCAACAGTGTACCAGTGTTTCATTTTCTTTAAACCTTTGCATGCCATCTTCTATCATCTTCTGTCTTTTTATAATAGCCATCTTAAGAGGTGTGTTGATATCTCATTGTGGTTTGTTTTTTATTTTCCTGATAATTAGTGATGCATCCTTTCATACAACTGGCCACTTGTGTATCTTCCTTGGAAAAATGTCCATTCATGTGACTCTGATATGATGTAATAGAAAGGGTACAGCACCTTCCAAAATCATTTCAACAGATGCAGAGGGAACATGTAGAATATTAAGTATGTATACATGTTTTTTAAAAACTCTTTAAGCTAACTAGGACTCAACTAAATCTTTCTATGCCTATCTCTAAAATACCTATAAAACACACCTATTGATCAACTGTTGAACCCTTACCCCCTGAGAAGAAGAACAAGCTAAGGATGGCTCCTGTCACCACTTTCACTGAACATTGTACAGGACATTTTTTTTGTGCCAGTACAAAAAATAAAAAGGTAAATAAACTTGATGAAAGTTGGAGAAAAAGCAGTAAGACTATCATTCATCAACTGCTACATAAAGTGTAGTAATTCTGTGTAGGAACTACTGAAAATTAATGAAAATAAATGAATTACAGCTACACTCAGCAACATGGAAAAATCTCACACACATACTACCCAGGCAAAGGAACTAGAAGTGAAAGGATGCATATTGAATGATTCTCTTTATGGAAAGTTAAAAAATATGAGAGATACACTTAGTGTTGGAGTTCAAGGTAATGATTGACAGAGCACAAGGGATGTTAGCAATATCTCTTCCTTAATTTTAAATGCATTTTACAAACCTAACAAGTTTTCTTAAGATCAAAGGTATTCCTAATCCCTAACAATTTAAACAACAAAATTAGTAACCAATAAAATTGTTATATGTAGTTTTTGAACCATGCATTACTTTGACTCTTACAAGTCAGATACATTATTGGAAAAGTAAATGTATGCATAACAATTTAGCTTATTCAGTTTTTCTTAGAGAAAAATTTATATGCCAGTTCTTTTGTAAACAATCTTATCATTCTGATAGGTTCTGATAAAGCTGGTGTTTCTTCAAATAACACCTTGCCACATGTATTTGGATGAGGCAAGATTATTCAAGGACAGACTTGTATATAAGGTGGACATATGTCTCACCCACTAATAATGATTATTATCAAAAAGACTAAAGATAACCAGTGCTGGAGAGGATGTGCAGAAAAGGGATTTCCGATCATGATTTTTTTTAAAATTGAGGACATGGAGGACCAACAAAGCAAAATGACACATCCAGTGAATGAAGGCCATTGTTAAGAATGAGTGAGTACAAAGCTAGGCTTGAAGGCAATGAAGCCATCTAAGCTTAGGTAACTCTTGTGTAGTTAAAAAAAAACGTAGTTATTTCCTTGCACACTATTAGTAGAAATATAAATCAGGAGAACCATTGTGGCAAATGGTATGGAAGTTCCTCAAAAAATTAAAAATAGAGCTATCATATGATCCAGCAATCATACTACTGGGTATATAGCCAAAGAAAATAAAATTAGCATGTCAAAGAAAAACGTGCATTCCAAGTTCTTTGAAGCACTATTCACAATTGCCAAGAAAGGGAAACAACCAAAATGTCAATCGATCAATGTATGCATAAAGAAACTGTGGAGCTGGTGGTGTAGCTCAATGGTAGACTACTTGCCTCGCATCAACAAGGCTCTACATCCAATTCCCAGAACCACAAAATAAATAAATGAATAAACAAACAAACAAACAAACAAACAAACAAACAAACAAACTATTACTACTCAAGAAAATATGCTACACTTACACATTGAAATACAATTGAGCCATTAAAAAGAAGGAAATCCTGTGATTTGCAACAATGTGGATGGAACTGGAGACAATTATGTTAAGTGAAATAACCTGGGTACAAAAAGTGAAGTACCACATGAACTCACTCATGCGTGGAATCTAAGAGTTGACCTCATAGAAGTTGAGAGTAGAATGGTGGTTCTCAGAGGGTGGGGAGAGTAGGGGAAAAGGAGGGATAGGGAAATGTTGGTCAAAGATTATGAAGCCACAGTTAGGAGTAAGAGGTTCTGGTATGCTATTGTATAGTAGGGTGATTATGGATAACAATAACAAACTGTAGGTTTTGGGAAGCTAGAATGAATTTTTTAAGTTTTTACAATAAAGAAATGATAGAGCTTTGTGGAAATAGGTACCTTTAAGCTGATTTAACATTATACAATGTACAGAAACATCACATGGTACCCCATTAATTTTGTATGATTTTCATGTTTTTGTGTATCAGTTAAAAATAAATTTAATTTCAGCAAACTTACTAGGGGAGCATATCATCTTACCATTCATCAATATAAACACAAACTTTTATATTATACCCTTATTCAAGAGAAAACATATTTTTGAGATATGTAACAATCTAGTAGGCAGGTGTTCCACGGGACTTTCATTTTCATAATTTTTGTTTCTGAATCATAGGAATTCAGGTAAAATACAAGTATTAAGCACATTTACAAATAGATATATTGGTTTTATTATATATAAGTAATCACTAGGTTAACTTTTCTCTAATATTTTTGAACTTTTTCTTTGGCAGTTGTTTCTTTCCATATCTGGCCTTTTTTAGATTAATTGGCTTTTTTATTTTCTCATTTTCTATTTTAGTTCAAATTACTATTAATTAGCAAGGTAAATTTACCTTGGACATTATAATATGCATTTTGACTTAACTAAATGCAATATAAATTAGTACTTTTTACCATATGTCAGACAACTAAGACATTAGAACATGTAAATTCTGTATATTCTCCATGTTTTATGGTATTTTTTATTTTGTTTTTAGTTCTATAAACATTTTTGTGTGTGTATGTGTGGTGCTGGGGATTGAACCAAGGGGTGTTCTGCCTCTGAGCTATACCCCCAGCCCTATTTTATTTCTTATTTTTGAAACAGGGTCTCACTAAGTTGCAGAGAGCCTTGCTAAGTTGTTGAGGTTGGCCTCGAACCTGTGATCCTCCTTTCTCAGCCTCCCAAGTACTGTGATTACAAAAGTATACCACCATGCCTGGATTCTATATACATTTTGTATAGTGTATATTACTATTATTATAAAGTCAACATTCATTTGCTGTTAGCTATTTACTCTTTTTGCTCTTTATTCGTTTTTTTTCCAATCTGGGCTCAATTTAGTTATGCCTAAACACCTTCCTTTATTATTTCTTTTAATTGGATCTACTGTTGACAAATTCTCTCAGGTGTGTGTGAGTGTGCTGCATGTGTGTGTGAAATATATTTGTTTTTTTGGCTTCATTTTTGAAGGATATTTTTGTTGTATAGAGAATTCTAGGTTGGCAGTTATTTTCTTCTAATACTTTGAAGATGTCATATTTTATTCTTGTAGCATCCACTGTTTCTGTTTATAACTCAGCTGTTAGTCTTATTATGACTCATTTGAAAGGGATATGTCTTTTTTAGCTACATTTAAATATTTCCTCTGCCTCTTCTCTTTAGCAGTTTTTCTCTGATGTGCCTCAGTGTGTGTGCTTATCATTTTATTACTCCTGCTTTAGATATAGGAATATTTCTTGAATCTGTGGCTTGATGTATTTTTAGTCTTCAAATATTGTCAACCATTATGTATTTAAATATTGCATTGGAGGCCGGGCGTGGTGGCGCACGCTTGTAATCCCAGTACTTTGGGAGGCAGAGACCGGAGGATCCAGGTTCGCGGCCAGTCTCAGCTCTCTCTCTCTCTCTCTCTCTCTCTCTCTCTCCCTGTCTCTCTCTCTCTCTCTACTTAGTGAGG
>PVJS01012627.1:0-43517 GCA_004027185.1 Glis glis | reverse complement strand
AGAGAGAGAGAGAGAGAGAGAGCGAGCTGAGGCTGGCCGTGAACCTGGATCCTCCGGTCTCCGCCTCCCATAGTACTGGGATTACAAGTGTGCGCCACCACGCCCAGCCTCAGTCTTTATTTCTATCTGGTTTTGGGTGAACGGAGGAGCAGCCGACTCAGGCCACAGCTGAGATCCCAAGTGCTGCAGTTAGCGGTGAGCAAATGCAAACAGGAGAGTGAGCAAGACGAAGAAGGACTGGGGACTTGGGAGAGATGGGAGACAAAGGGGAGCAGGGTGCTGTGTACAACCGCTCCCAAGTCCAACACGGAGAGCATTCCAAACACAGCTGTCTTTGTCCACGGGGGGATTAATTCTAGTGAATTAAGGCTGCAAAGAGACAAGGGCTGCCTTAGTGTGATGAATTAAACACCTTTCTAATGGTTGGAAGTGTCCAAGGATGATTTAGGATGGTCTTGGGAATGGAGTTGCAGGAAAAGTATGTGTTACCAGATTATGTGATCTAAATGTCCCTTTTACTCCAAGATTCTGACTTAAAGATGCCTTTAGCAGCTGGGTGTGATGGTGCACGCCTGTAATCCCAGTACTTGGTAGGCTGAGATAGGAGGATCATAGGTTTGAGGCCAGCCTCAGCAACTTAATGAGGCTCTGTTTCAAAATAAAAAATGAAATAGGGCTGGGGATACAGTTCAGAGATAGAGCATCCCTGGGTTCAATCCCCAGAACACACACACACACACACACACACACACACACTATAATAATAATAATAATAATGATAATAATGATAATAATAAAAGATGCATTTAGCATTTAATCCATGGGTTACCCAATCTTTGGATCTCTGGTCACAATGATAATCTTTAAAATTAAAAAAATATATAGTTTTAAAAAGGAAATATAACCAAGTTTGTTAGATTCTTTCACCCAAACCCAAACCTAACATCATATAATTGACATTTGGTTCATTAGTCCCCAAGTGAGATAACACATGGTAAACAATATATTTGTAAACAAAATGAAAGTACTTTAAGAGCAGCCCTTTATAAAAAGGTTTCAGTGCCAAGTAAGCACAATATGTTTACTAAATGTTTATGCTTAATCAATGTATGATCAAGTTTAATTACTCCTAGAAAAAGTCTTTGCCTTCATAGATTCTTCAAAGTTTACACACTTGGGCACTCTGCATTAGCACTTCGCAGTGTGTGGAAAAATCCACATGGAAAGAAAAATGTACAGATTCATGTGTAGTTACGAGAAACAATAGAGAAAGAGCCTACATATCATTTATGCAGTTTCCCCCAATGGTAACGTAACCATAGTGCATTTTTTATCTACAAAATGACAATTTTATATGGCTCGGCCTAATATATTATAAATGGATGACAAAACCATGAGTTTGTCCCGGTTAAACTATGTGGTGTATGGTTTGAAAGTAAAATGCCTCAAACCTCTCTCCTCTCTTTCTGGAGGCAGCCTTGCGGGTGTGGCCTCTGAAGGCAGGGCGTGGCTGGAGGTGGGTCCCTGGGGGCGTGGTCTCTGAAGGCAGGGTGTGACTGGAGGAGGGTCCCTAGGCGCTTAGCCTCTGAAGGCAGGGCGTGGCTGGAGGTGGGTCCCTAGGGGTGTGACCTCTGAAGGCAGGGCGTGGCTAGAGGTGGGTCCCTGGGGGTTTGACCACTGAAGGCAGGGTGTGGCTGGAGGTGTGACCCTGGGGGTGTGGCCTCTGAAGGCAGGGTGTGGCTGGAGGTGGGTCCATGGGTGTGTGGCTTATGACAGCAGGGCGTGGCTGGAGGAGGGTCCCTGGGGGTGTGGCCTCTGAAGGCAAGGTGTGGCTGGAGGTGGGTCCTTGGGGATATGACCTCTGGAGCAGGGTGTGGCTGGAGGTGTGTCCCTGGGGGTGTGGCCTCTGAAGGTAAGGCGTGGCTGGAGGTGGGTCCCTGGGGGTGTGGCCTCTGGAGCAGGGTGTGGCTGGGGATGGATCCCTGGGGGTGTGACCTCTGAAGGCACAGCATGACTGGAGGTGGGTTACTCGGGGTGTGGCCTCTGAAGGCAGGGCGTGGCTGGAGGTGTGTCCCTGGGGGAGTGGCCTCTGAAGGCAGGGCGTGGCTGGAGGTGGGTTACTGGGGATGTGGCCTCTGCAGGCAGGGAGTGGCTGGAGGTGGGGCCCTGGGGGTGTGGCCTCTGCAGGCAGGGCATGGCTGGACCTGGGCCTGTGGGGGTATGGCCTTGGAGGGTACAGATGTCCCTCCCCCCTCCTCCTTGTTCTTTCTATGCTTCCCACCATCATACCCTAATTATCCCTAGCCCTGGCTCCTGCTTGGCATCCAATATAAAGTGGACTCTATACACATGAACTGAAATCTTCAGAAACATAAGCAAATATATCTTCCGTCCTCTAAGTCGTGGTCATCAGGTATTTTGGGTCACAGCATGGAGAATGCGTATAGAAACAGGAATACTGAACTCATAGAGCAAAGTATCTTTGATGACACCAAGACATGGGTCGTCACAGTAGCAATGTCGTTTATATTGTGGGAAAGGAGAGGTTTCACGGGAGACTGGACTAGTAATTGAGCTGGACTGAGGGACTTTTTATTTTCTGGTGATACTGGGGATTGAACCCAGGGGGATTCCACCTCTGAGCTATACCCTCGCCATATTTTATTTTTTTATTTTGAAACAGTGTCTCATTAAGTTGCTGACGGCTTTGCTAAGTTGCTGAGGCTGGCCTTAAACCTGGTGAGAATGAAGGGTACTGCTACAAACACCACTCTAAGGTCAGAGGAAGCAAGGCAGGGGCATTGGGAGGGGAAAAGCCAGCCTGCTGTGGGGCCAGGGCAGCAGGAACTGTTCTGTTTGTAGGCTGAGTGGAAGATGTTCACTGAGAAAGAGAAATTGTAGATGCAGGAGAGGTTGGAAGGCATGGATCTGGGAGAATCAACAGGAGAGGAAAGACTTTTCTGCCCATATAAGAAGAAAGAAAATAGAATTAAAGATGGCAGAATAGAGGAAGGCAGCATGTTTCAGTTGCTCCAAGACTCAGAACACAACCAGCGGGAAGACTGCTTCTTGGCAAGAGAAGAAAAGCAGTCAGAACTCAACAGAAGAAAGACAGTCAAAAGAGTTGAATCGGAAGCAGTACAGTGAGCAGAGGACCAAAAAGAGCCCCTAAACCTTCTCTGGCCCTGCTGAGTTTGGGCCCAGTGATCACAGATGCCGGAGGCCAGCAGTCCACATTATATCACATGATTGCAACCACCAGAATAATGGCAGTGTCCCTGGGGCGTTAAAGCTTAGCCAGCCAGGCCACAGGCTCAGAACATTATATTCTCTTTCCCTGCTGAGTTTGAGCCCAGAAAGCACAGAAGCCTGTAGCCAACCAGAGAATGCTGCTTGCCTGCAATGGCTAAGTACTATATCCTGTTAAAGAGGTTCTGGGGGACTAAATCAAAATTCTGCATATAAGAGACAGATTCATTGAGGCAAATATATACCTCTGAAACAGGACTTATTACAAAGGTCCAACAAATAGACATAGGACTCCCACACAAAGAAGACGAGGATGCCAACACAACACAGATACAACCCCAAGAATCCTGAAAACATGAGAAAAAAGACAAACAAGGAAACAATAAACTCCCATAACTTCACAACAATGGAGATCACCAATACAGAGCTGCAGAAAATGCCAGAAGGAGAATTCAGAATTTTGATTTTTCAATATGATGACAGAATTTAGAAATGAATTCAGAGATAGTATGCAGATCATGAAGGAAAAAATCAATAAAGAATTAGAGGCCCTAAATAAGAATTAAAAAGAGTCCTGAGTGAAATGAAGGCAATAATAAATGAAATAAAAACCTCAGTAGAAACCACCTCTGGCAGACTAGACCACATGAGAAATAGAGTCTCAATCTTAGAAGACAGATCATCCAAAACTATTAAACAGTCAAAAATATAGAGAAGACAGTAAAACACAACCAGAATATTCAAGAAATTTGGCTAATATGAAATGACCTAAATTATGTATAATAGAAATTGAAGAAGGTTTAGAAGCATAAATCAAGGAAATTAGAAACCTCTTCAGAGAAATGATATCAGAGAATTTCCCAATCATGAAAAACAAGATCGGCATTCATGTACAGGAAACCTGCAGAACCCCAATAAAACAAGATCAAAGAAGAGCTGGGCGTGGTGGCGCACGCTTGTAATCCCAGTACTTTGGGAGGCGGAGACCGGAGGATCCGGGTTCGCGGCCAGCCTCAGCTCTTTCTCTCTCTCTCTCTCTCTCTCTCTCTCTCTCTCCCTCTCTCCCTCTCTCTCTCTCTCTCCTTAGTGAGGCCCTCCACAACTTAGTGAGAACCGGTTTCAAAATAAAGTATAAAAAATAGGGCCGGGGGCGTAGCGCGGAGGTAGAACACCCCTGCGTTCAATCCCCAGTACCGCAAAAAAAAAAAAAAACAAGATCAAAGAACAACTTCTCCACACCACATAATAATCACAATGACTAACATAATAATCACAATAATCACAATGACAGAGTCTTAAATGCATGGAGAGCAAAAGGATGGGTGACATTCAGGGGCAAAACAATAAGAATCACCCTGGACTTCTCAACCCAAATCATGAAAGTCAGGAGGGCCTGAGATGGTATGCTCCAAACCCTAAAGAAAACAACTTCCAACCAGGACTGCTATATCAGCAAAGATATCTTACAAAATTGATGGAGAAATAAGAACCTTCCAAGACAAACAGAAACAAAAAGAATTCATGACTACAATTCTGGCAGATAAAATACATAAAGAAATAGAACACAAAGAAGAAACAAGAAATAAATTCTAGAACCAGAGAAGAGATGAATTCCACTAGATGAGCAACTAAGCAAAGGAGAAATAACACTATATTAAACAGAAAATATAACTCAAAATGGCAGGAAATAAAAACCATCTCTCAATAATAACATTGAATGTCAACACTCTAAAGTCCTTGATTAAAAGGCATAAACTGGCAATGTGGAGTAAAAATCATAATCTAACTATAGGCTGCTTGCAAGAAACTCACCTTACAGGCAAAGATATTCATAAGCTAAAGGTGAAATGATGGAAAAAGATAGTCCATGCAAATAGAAATGAAAACAAGCAGGGGTAACAACTCTCATATCCAACAAAGCAGACTGTAAGCCAAAATTTATCAGAAGAGACAAAGCAGCTCATTTGTTACTGATAAAAGGAACAACCCAACAAAAAGATATTATGATACTAAACATTGATACCCTAAATGTGGGCACACCCACTTTTATAAAACAAGCTTTTTGGGACATTAAGACTGAAATAGACCCCAACACAATAGTATTGGGAGACTTCAACACACCTCTCACACCAGTAGATCAATCTTCCAGAAAAAAGATCAGAAAAGACTTTAGCTGGGTGTGGTGGCGCACGCTTGTAATCCTAGTACTTGGGAGGCGGAGACTGGAGGATCTGGGTTCACGGTTAGCCTCAGCTAGTTAGTGAGGCCCTCTGCAACTTCATGAGACACAGTTTCAAAATAAAGTATAAAAAATAGGGCCGGGGGTGTAGCTCAGATGTAGAATGCCCCTGGGTTCAATCCCCAGTACCGCAAAAAAAAAAAAGAAAAGACTTTAGAACTAAAGAACACTATAAACCAAACAGACCTAATAGACATATACAGAATATTCCATCCAACAACAGCTGAATACACATTCTTTTCAGTTGCTCATGGAACCTTTTCCAAAATAGACCATATTCTTGGCCACAAAGCAAGAGCCAGAAAATTAAAAAAAAATGTAATATAATTTCTTGTATCTTTTCAGATCATAATTAAATGAAAGTAGAAATAAAAAAGAGGAAGACCCAAAGGAATGGCATAAATACATGGATATTGAATCATACACTTTTGAATGAGGACTGGGTCATAGATGAAATAAGAGGAAAAATAAAAATATTCCTAGAGTTAAATGAACATAGAGACAAAACATAACAAAATATATGGGACACTTTGAATGTGGTTTTCAGAGGAAAACTTATAGCATCGAGTGCCCACATAAGAAAAACAGAAAGTCACCAAATAAACAACCTAATGATATACGTCAAATACTTTGAGAAACAGGAATAGACTAATCCCACAGCCAAAATATGACAGGAAATAATTGAAATCAGAGCAGAAATCAATGAAATAGAGAACACCAATAATAAAAACAATACAAAATATCAACAAAACTGAAAACTGTTTTTTGAAAAGACAAACAAGATTGATGAACCCTCTTACCTAACCAAAGGAAAGAGAGAATTGACCCAAATTACTAAAATAAGAAATGAAAAAGGAGACATCACCACAGATAGTAGGGAAATCCAGAGAATAATCAGAAGTTATTTTGAAAATTTATACTCCAATAAACTGGAAAACAGAATAAATTGACAGAAATATAGACACATATACTCTAGGTAGGTTTACCTAAATTGAACCAAGAGGATATAGAAAACCTAAACTGACCAATAGCAAGTAACGAGGTAAAAACAGCACTAAAAAGCCTTCCATCAAAGAAAAGTCCAGGTCCAGATGGATTTCCAGGTGAATTCGACAAAACCTTTATAGAAGAATTAAACCAAATTCTTCACAAATTATTCTGTAAAATAGAAAGAAATGGAATTATTTCAAACTCCTTCTATGAATTGAATATCATCTTAATACCAAGACTAAATAAACATACCTCAAGAAAATAAAATTATAGGCCAATATCCTTGATGAACAAAAATGTAAAAATTCTAAACATACCAGTGGCATGCATTCAAAACCATATCAAGGAAATTGTATACCATGACCAAGTTGGTTTCATTACAGGGATACAAGGCTGGTTCAACATATGCAAATCAATACATGTAATTCACCACATAAATAGAACTAAGAACAAAAATCACATGGTAATCTCAATAGATGCTGTAAAAGCATTTGACAAAATACAACACCAATTCATATTCAAAACACTGCAGAAAATCAGAATAGAAGGAACTTACTTCAACATCATAAAGGCAATGTACAATAAACCCCAAACCAACATCATAATGAATGGAAAAAACTGAAAGAATTCCCTTTAAAATCAGGAACAAGACAAGGATGCCCACTAGCACTACTCCTTTTTAATAGAGTACTTGAAACTCTAGCCAGAGTGATAAGGCAAGAGAAGAAAATCAAAGCAATACAAATAGGAAAAAAAAAGAACTGAAATTTTCTCTATTTGCAGATGGCATGATACTATACATTGAAGACCCAAAAAACTCAGTCAAAAGGGTTCTAGAGCTGATTAAGAAATTCAGCAAAGTAGTGGGATATAAAATCAATCTATAAAAAGCATTAGCTTTTCCATACACCAACTATGATTCCACTGAAAAATAAATCCACAAAGCAATTCCATTCACAATAACCTAAAAATAATACCTAGGAATAAATCTAACCAAGGAGGTAGAAGACCTCTACAATAAAAATTATAAAACACTAAAGAAAGAAATTGAAGATTTTAGAAGATGGAAAGATCTCCCATGCTCTTATATAGGCAGAATCAATGTTATCAAAATGGCTACTTACTGAATTTGTTAATAGGGTCATGCCAAAATTAGTGACCTAATTTTGTTCTTCTTTGTGGCTGAGTGAAGCCCCATCGTGTGTATAGACCACATTGTCCTTATTTGTTTGTTGGTTCACAGACGCCTGGATTGGTTCCATGATTTGGCCATTGTGAATTGTGTGCCCAAGGGCATGCATGTGTCACTACAGTAATCTGACTTTTATCTTTTGGAAAGATACTGTCCATTTTGTCACATTGTAGAACTCAACAATTTGGTCTGTGTCATTTAATATTTAATTTATTTGTTGTGTTTTTCAATGAGTCCCTTGCTTTCTATTTTTATTCTTACAGTATACAATGCAATCTCTTAGCTTTTCACCATCAACTCTTCCAACCTTTAAGTGTCTGTACCCACAGACTATACCCTTTACCTGATCATGGCATCGTGAGGAACACGCCCTCCTTCTGCCTCTTACAGGTACTTAGAGACTCCAGAGGTGCTGTACTTCTGTACCCTCCCTCTCTGGCTATGTCATTATCCCCAATTCCACACCTTCTATTTTCTTCCTGAGGCATACCATTTGTGGTCTCTTCTCACTTCCACGGGGAAAAATATATTATGGACATCAGTGGTCTGCATCTTGCCAAATCAAGGGACATTTTCAGTCCTCGTCTTAGTGACTGCTTAGTTACGTTTGTAATTGTTGATTGCTTTCTTCTCAAAGTATCTTCTTCCCAAACCTGGTAGTGCTAGGTAGTGCAAGATTATGACTCCCAACCCTCCCCATCTTATCCTGGTGGGTTTGGCAGTCTATCCCTCCTCTGCTCTCGTTTAACGTTGTTGTGTGTACTCAGTCCTCTGGCATTCTGTGTTCCATCTCTAGCTGATCTTTTCTCGGAGCTGGTCTTCAAAGCCAGCTGCATGCTGCTGACTCCCACCGCCGTATTTCTAGCTCTAGTCTCCTCAATGCCCAACTCACACTGAACATCTCGGTTAGGACATCTAAGGGACATGGCATCTCCACCAAACATCTCGAGCATGGGCCGGAGTTCTCCACCCCCATTTGCCCTGTGCCTTGCTTAACCCTGGGGGGCAACCAAGAGGGGGCTTCAGGTAGCCCTGAGAGCAGTTGCTGACACAGGCTCCACCTGCTATCTTACAACTTCAAGGGCATGTCCAGACGCACGCCCTTAAGTAACCTATCAGGTTTTTGAGGGCCCCGGGACAAAAGAAGACCCAGGGGACAAGCTCTGCAGGCCCTCAGCAAGAAGGGCTAAAAAAGCCGTGCACAATGTCATATGCCTGTCATTCTAGTACTTGGGAGGGTGAGTGAGGCAGGAGGATCACAGGTCCGAGGCTAGCGTCAGAAATCTTGCAAGGCCCTTAGCAACTTAGTTTCAAGGTAAAATAGGGCTGTTCAAAATAAAAAAGGGCTGAGGGGGTAGCTCAGAGGTAGAACACCCATAGGTCCAATCCTCAGTGTTTGGGGAAAAAAAGGCTATAAAAAGGGTGCCTCCCTCTGCCTGGATGGGAGTGGGGGTCTTGCAGGAGCAATCTTGCAGCTGTCACCCCCACCCCTCATGCTTATGAGGACAGTCATAAGATTACCTCCAGGACTGGCCACCCCAGCACTAATGCACATGCTAAAAATGCTTTCCTTTCAATAAAATCTATCTGTTTTTTCCTCTTTGTCTTGGAAATTCTTTTCCAACCTGGGTCTGTGCTAGAGACCCTTCACATTTACCCTTCACCCAAACCTTCATCAAATTCATCCACAGTTGCTGTTGTTCAATGCCCAAAATACATCTCAAAGTCGACCGCTTTCCTACATCGTCGCAGCCACACACCAGACCCAGGCCACCACCCCTTTCATCGGGTTACTGCTAGAGGGCACTGCCTGATTCACTTCACTCAATCAACACTCACTGAGTTCTTACTGTGTCAGGGGTTTTCAGGTATTAGGGATACATCAGTGAATAAAACATAAAAACATCTCCACTCTAATGACGTTTATATTCTTTTTATTTTTTTGCTACTGAGGTTTGCACCCAGTGGTAGTCTACCTCTGAGCTACACCTCCAGCCCTTTTTATTTTGTTATTTTGAAACAGGGTCTCACAAAGTTGCTGAGGCTGTCCTTGAACCTATGATCCTCCTGTCTCAGCCTCCCAAGCACTAGGATTACAGTTGTGCACCATCACTCCTGGCTATGATATTTATATTCTAATGAAAGGAAACAGATGTTAAAGAAAAAATTCTGTGTGTGTGTTATACAGAGGTGATTGTGTTATAGAGGAAAACAGGAAAGGAATGAAGGGCTAGAGAAGAATCTGCGGGAAGTTGTACTTTAAGAAAATGGCCAAGAACACATGACTTCAAAGGAGACATTTGAGGGTGTGAGATGCGTGGATACTGGAGAGAGCCTGAGTCAGGAGTGATCATAGTTGCCCCCTACAGGAACAGCAGAAAGAAAATAGGGGCAAAGCTCTTTGCCATTGGTCTTAGCAATAGTTTTTTGTTGTTATTGCATAGGCAATAAAAGCAAAAATAAACAAGCGGGATCACCTTAAACTGAAAAGGAGACTCGATGAAGAAAACAGTTCAAATGATGCTGTGTACTATATAACGTTACCAGTACCAGTCTCAGTGATATGTACGGGAAGGGGAGGGAGTGGGGTGGGATCTGGAGGGAAACACGCCACATGCTGTGTGCATGTATGTTCCTATAATACCATATCTCATGATGCTGAATCACTGCAATCACCAAAAACGTATATTAAAAATGTACAGTTGATTGGCATTAAGAATACTCCCATCTATCGCCATCACCCACCTCCAGAGCTCTTTCGTCTTGCAAAACTGCAACTCTGCACTTAAAAAACAATATTTCCCCATTCTGTTCTGCCCTCCCTGGCTCCTGGGGCCCACCATTCTACTTTCTGTCTGTCTGGATTTGACTCCTCTAGGTACCTCTATAAGTAGAACCACACAGTGTTTTTCTATTTGTGAATGGCTTATTTCACAGAGCATCATGTCCTCAAGGCGCACCCATTTTATAGCACGTCAGAAGTTCCTCGCTAAGAGATGAATGATATTCCACTGTATGTATAGACCACATTTTGTATATCTGTTCATCTGCCCATGAAAAACATCCTCCTGACTGTTCTGAATAATGCTATATGGACATGGATGTTACAAGAATCTCTTCAAGTTTCTGCCTTCACTTCTTTTGGGAAATAGAATTGATAGATCATACAACGTCGTTTTTAATCTTTGGAGTAACTGCTATGTTGTCTTCTAGGCTAAATACATCACTTTGAAATCCCACCAAGGATGCACAGGTTTCAGTTTCCCCGTATCCTCGCCCACAGCAGAGATGTAGGAGGGAAACAGGAAAGGATTGGAATTCCTGGTAGAGGGGAGCAGGGCGCAGAGCAGAGGCCGGCGCTCTCTAGTCTGACCAACAGCCCACGTGCAATGGTGCCTGAAAATATCCCCGCGATGCCACACCACCTCTGCCCTGAGGCTGCTCCACTGAGATCCTAGGGTCAGGGGAGCTGGGGTTGTGGAGGGGGACTGGGAGATAAGGACGCCGAAATAGCACGTGCTCTTGAGGGAGGAGGGTGCAGCTTGGCTTCTGGAGCACCGGAGCCCAGGTTCACACCCGGAGGATGCTGTAGTTAGCACTTCCACTGTCTCCTGAGTAAAGGTGGGACAGTGTAGGAACTCCCTCGGAGAGTGGCCATGAGGCTTCTGTGAGAGATACAAGGAAAGTACTGGAAGCAGTGCTGGTGACAGGGCTGGATGAGTGCAGCCATCACCACAGTGACATATGTGTGGGATCAGGACCGGCTTCTAGAACTTTCCATTCTATCTTCCATCCGCTTCTCCTTTCCCTGCTTCTTCTTCTCTCCTTCCTGTTTCATCGTTGTCCTCTACCTCTTCCTATTTCTCTTCTCTCCACTCTTTCTTTGTCTCCTCCTTTTCCCCTCTCTTCTTCCTCCCCCTCAGATTGGGACTTTGGCATCCATATGTTTTTTGTTGCTGCTGTTGTTGGTCCAGGGAATCTAACCCATTGGCACTTATTTGGAAAGTACCAATGATTTTACACACACACACACACACACACACACACACATTCAAATAGACATGTTTTACAACAGAGAAACCATAAACAAAAAAAAACAATGATATAAGCAACAATCATATGGAGGTTGAAATTTGATGGGAAAGCACATGTTTCAAAAATAGCCTTGCTACTCTAATAATTACCTCTGATGTAATCTTTTTCTGAAAAACATTGGTTTTCTATGAAGAAAAATGAAAAATGGGAACTGCAATTCAGAGTGAATAAGCTGCATGCTTAGAAGGGTGTCTTCTGGCAACGTAGCTGAAAATTTATAAAAAGAGTGTATATTAACAATAGTATATAAATACGCATGTATGTATTTCTGCTATTACTTTATCTTCATTCATTTAACAAACGTTTCTTCTCCTGGCACCTTGCAGAGGGCTTCTGACCCTAAGGAGAGTAGATCATGAACAAACACTTTTCCTTTAGGACGCCCCGTTGGGGAGAACAGTTCATGAACCAGGGACACAGACCCAGGGTCAGTACCTTCTGTGACTCTTCGGTTGCACAACAGCCTGTAGGGGCCACCTCTTCCCACCGGAGCTGGAGGAGGCTGTGGAGACAGTGCTCTGTGATCTGGACCTTGGAAGATGAGTTCTCAAGTCAGAAGAGACAGCGAAAACCCTGGGCCTCCGGAATGTGGGGAACCAGCGAGGACTCACGCAGCCAGCAATTACCATGTCTGGGGAGGGGGCTTTCTCAGCCTCGATTCAACTGCTTCCCTATGAACCGCTTGTAGTGCTTTATGGATTTCTTTTCTATCCCCTGACAGTTTAATTTGCTGGGGTACTTTTCACCATCGTACATATTTAAGTGTAATACTAGTATTATGGTTATTTAATAACTTTATT
This sequence comes from Glis glis, assembly GCA_004027185.1. NCBI lineage: Eukaryota > Metazoa > Chordata > Mammalia > Rodentia > Gliridae > Glis > Glis glis. Next base: position 30,952 of record PVJS01012627.1, on the reverse strand, counting down.
TTTGCTAAAGACCAAAGCAAGGCATAGCAAATGCTTTTATACAATAAAAAGAACCTTTTTGGAAAGTAACTTTGATGCGATAACAATTATTTCTGGAGTAAAAATATGTTTTCCTGTAAAATATTGATCTCCCATACAGAAAAAAAATGTGAACTGCAATTTATAGTGAATTATGAGCTGCATGCTGACGGGGCTGCTCTTGCAACCTATCTGGAGATTTTCATATAATAAAAGTAGTATATGAATATACCTATATGTGCATATAATTCTTCAAATCCATCCATCAAAGACCTGTTAATCTCATCCCGGCTACTCCACAGTCTGCAGCAGATGTCAGGACTCTTCAGCATAAACAACTGCTCTGATAAAATGTTAGAGAACAGAGTTATTCAGCTTGAAAAAGCAAAAACAAGTTTTAAGAACTTTTGAAGACATTAGGTTTCTTTTTTCTCCCCTTCCCTCTTCTCTCCTCTCCCCTCCCCTCCCCGGCCCTCCACTCCCTTCTCCTCTCCTCTCCTCTTCTTTTCTCTTCTCTGACAGGAGGGCCGCACCCCTGACAGTTCAAGAGCTCCCTTGCACACCGCATAGTGATTTCTAGAGTCCCTTCTCGGGGCGAGCCTCCCCACAAGTTTAACTGCAAAGCCGCATACTCGGTGCTCTCTAAAGCGCTGGCTCGGTTTTCCCTGAGTCAGGACTGGCGAGGAGCCTCTCCGGGCCTCTGTGCTGGGCTTCCTGCAGGAAGGCTGAGCCACAGCGGCCTGGCAGCCTCGATTGCCAGATGGATGTCAGGAGGCGGGGCCGTGAATGAAAGGTCCTGGCGATGTCATTCTCCGTAATTGAAAATGCGATGTAAAAAATAAACTATGTCAACAGTTCCCGCCGCCCGCCTCACATCCTGGAGCGCCGTGGACCTTGGCGTTGTCCCCGCGACTTTAAAGAATTCTGAGCACCGAGGCTGCGAGGGGAGCAGCTGGTGTGCAAGGCTGCTTGGATAAACCTGTCAGAACTCATGAGTAAACAGAACCTGGAAACAGAGGCTGCGTGCAGGGGATCAACTGCCTGCTCAGAATAAAAGGAAGAGTTTTGCTCAGGGCGATGTGACGGTGGCTGGCGACTGTTCCGCATTAGCTGGAACTTTCTTCTTGCCTCCTCACTGCCCCGTTTTCCTTTATTCTACAGCGAGCAGTTGAGGTTGGGTCTTGCGCACTGGGAGTATCTAAACTGGAAATAATTAGAATATATATTTCGTTTATAGTGGGCCTTATGTGGGGGAGAAGGAGAGATTGGCACAGCTTCCTGAGCACAGGAGTTAATGATGTGTTCTGCATTTTCTTAATTTTCCGCATTTTCGCGGCCTCTGTTCCTTATTTGGGGGTAGGGAACTTTGAGAGGGCCTGGGACACACACTCATCAGCGCACAGATGTGCAGCTCCAGAGACCATGCTCATGGAGGATACGTTTCAAACTGGAGCCTGGTCCGAGGCCATGGTGGTATTTCACGAAGGTGTGTTTTGGGATATGTATACCACTCCCTGGTATCTTTCCAAAAGAATTAGTCAGAAGACTATAGGGATTCACGTAATCACGTGTGTATGGCAGCACAGTTTACATAACCAAATCATGGAACCAACCAAGGAGTCCGTCAAGAGATGAACGGATACAGAAAGTATGATATAGTCACACAATGGAGTTTTATCAGCCATAAAGAAGAACAAAATTATGTCATTTGCAGGAAAATGGATGGAACTAGAGAACACCATGCCAAGTGAGATGAGCCAGTCCCCTTAAGGTCAAGGGTCGTATGTTTCCTCTCATATGTGGAAGCTAGAGAGAAAATAGGAAACAACAGGGACTTTGGTCAGATGAGGAGAGGCACCGTGGACTAGTGGAAGGGGGCTGGGGGAAGAAGGTGGGAAGGGGAAAAACACGGATCGGGGAAGGGAACCATTCAAATGAGGCTACGTCCGTACAAGGAGGTCTCATTACCAATCTCACTGGTGTGTATGGGGAAGGAGGAGGGGCAGCGGTGGGATGTGGAGGGAAACACACCAGGCGCTGTGTGCGTGTGTGTTTGTATCACTTTGAATCTCACTATGCTGTAGAATCACATTGCACCAGTAGAAGTATGTTTTCTTAAAAAAAAAAAAAAAAGCCCAGTCTCTGATTGTCCAGGGAAGAGAGTGATGTGTCACTCGCCTGCCTGGTGTGCCCAGTTCCCACATCCACCTTCATCTTTATGTTACAGGTAAGTGTCTGCAATTCAGAGTGGTCCGGCCTGGCGCAGGCTTGCACTTCCTGCCGGTGAGGACTCCAGGCTCAGCGTCCAACGTCCAGTGCTCTCAGAAGCGCACCCTGCAGGACAAGGTATTCTCTTACATGCTTGGCTCTCAACTGTTTAAAAAGTGCCTTTGTGTACAACATGCCTCTATCCTAGCAACAGGCTACAGTGTTCTGTATTATTGTCCCGATTCCACGGATAAGGGGCCCCAGCATGTGAAGTAATTCATGTGAAAGGCAATGGGAGATAGAGTCATCTCACTCTACATTCTACACCATAGAGAAGAGCGACCTGTTTCCACCATGTTCTCGACTTTATACCCGGACCCCACAGTGAGCAGAGCAGACGGTCCCCGCCATACCCGTGAGGGTTGTGCGACTCTCTTTCTCACCAAACATCGTGCTGGGTTAGAGGTGGCCGCAGAGGTCTCGCTGGTCTCTCACTGGGCGGTGGGGCCAGAGTTTCTTCCCCCTGAAGTTGGGCTTGAGCAGAAGTGGAAGTGGTGCTCTGTCCTTTCTGTAACTGGCCCTAGGAAGCCGGCAGCCTCCTTCTGGGGTCCAGTACATTCTCTAGGGAAGTTTACTCTGAGGCAAGCCAGCAGCCAGGAACAAACCTGAAGGATGCTGCGGCCACCATCTATGAGAAGCTCGAGCACAGGGAAGGGCCTCTGCCAGTCACGTGAGTGAAGAGATTGTCCTGCAAGTGGTCCCTCCCGCCCTGGCCACCGTGGCAGATCAGAGGCAAACCACGCGACCCCTACAATGATGAGAAAAATCAAATGGTTATTCTAAGTCACTAACTTCTGGGGTCACTTGACACACAGCAATAAATTACTGGGACACAGCTGGGGGGGGGGGTCACGGGTACTGTCATCAGTACCTGGGAAGCTGAGACAGGAAGATTGCTGGCTCAAGGTCAGCCTCAGCAATTTATCGAGTCTCCTAGCAACTTAGCCAGACCCTGTTTGAAAAAAAAAAGGGCTGGGGTGGATCCCCAGTACAGAAAAAAAAAAAAAATACTGGGACAAGCATTCTTTGTATTCGAGGACAATTTTGAGCAAAATCAAAGAAGATCCCAGAGTATCCTGTGTGATTAGGTGGTCTCATCTTTATCTACTGCCACTTTGTCCCGCCCCCAGCTCAGCACACCAGTCTTCATCATGGAACCCCCTGGGCATGGCTGGATGGTTGGGGCTTGAGCAAGGCACATGGATCCACCTTGTGCCCCATCTGTAACCCTGAACTCCCACCTCTCCACCCAAGCTTTTGCTCACTATTAGAACTGAGCGGGCAGTAGTAATGGGCCGGGATTAACGCCAGGGCACTAATACAGGACAACATCAAGGAAGTGCTTGAATGAACCAGCCATCCCTCCAGGAAACACTCTGAGCAGATGCAGAGGGAGGAACCGCTGCCACCGCCGCGTGTCCACGGCAGCGGAAGCTGCACACGCAGCCTGGAGCTCGTGTCCTCCCGAGCCTCAGTCCTCCTCTTCCTCTTTAGACAACGCACATCAAATTGGACCTTACCCCTGTATCCTGACACCATGGCTTCTATAAAACTGCAGGATGTGTGATAGAGACCCAGCACCATCTTTCTACTAAAAAGTGGCCCATTGTGGCTCTTGGAAGCGGTCAATAAAAAGGAGAGATGTTTACTGTCTTTTTGTTTGGTTTGGTTGGTTACTTGGCTTCGGAGAATTTTTTGGTTTGTTTATATTTTGGGTAATGGGGATTGAACTCAGGGGCAGTCTACCTCTGAGCTACACCCCCAGTCCAATCTTATTTTTTTTAATGTTGAAACAGGGTCTCATTAAGTTGCTCAGGGTCTCGCTAAGTAGCTGAGGCTGGCCTTGAGCCTGTGGTCCTCCTGTCTCAGCCTCCCAAGGACTGGGAATACAGGCGTGCACCACCACCATTAGTTCATTTATTGTCTTAATAAGTGAGCCACGGAGTGATTTTGTTTTATTTTCCTCTCAAATGTATTACCATAACAATGAGGACATAACATGACTATAAGGACTGAGGGACTGTCATTGAATTCCTCATTTGTGATTCAGCACTGTGGCTGGTCATACCATGGGCGGATTTCAGATTTATTATATTTATTCGTTTACTTAGTTCTGGCGTCAACATTCCGTGGACTCGGCTATTATGCACACCTCATTCTGGCTTTTTAGCAGGTTACGTACTTTTGAAGGTGGGGAACTGGGTGTATTCAAACCATTTTGTTTGTTTCTATTTTGAAGCCTTCTCTGAAATGTTTTTCATAGCTCTGCATGGAACTTAGAATCAAATTGTAAGACTGGGTGTGGTGACACACACCTGTAATCCCAGTCTTTAGGAGGCTGAGATGGGAGGATCGCATGATCGAGGCCAGCAAGGCAGGACTCCACCATGACTCTGCAGGTAATCTCCTGTCGCAGGCCGCCAGCTGGAGGACCAGTAGAACCACAGAGCAACCGAGAGCCTTGGTTGGAGCTGGTTTTGCTATTGCATTTAACAGCCATCAGATAGATGGCTTTATTTGACTCATTCTTACTCTCTCATTTTTAAAGCTACTGGGTTGCTCAAAGTTCATTCTGCATTTGAAGTACAATAGGAATTGTCTGTTGGGCAGATTGAAGCAATAAAACCAAAGAACTATCTCACAGAGATACTGTTAAGCCAAATGACCCAAGATCCAACTAGATTTCATGTGACAGTACTTTAACTGTAAGTTCATTATGAAGGAGCTTTTGAAACCTAGTCTAGCATCATTTGTGAACGTTTTTGCTACTAGAATTCAGTGACAGAAGCTGGTATCTCAGAAATGTAGCAGCCCTGTGCTGAGCACTGGAGAAGGGGCACTCAGGATTAGTTCTTGGGCACTGTATGCACCCCCCCCCAGTTTAAGAAAGTCCAGCTTTAAGGGTAGGGAGTGGGGAGGGAGCTGGGGGGAAGCTCACTAAGTGCCGTGTGCATGTATGTCCCTGTCACTCTGAACTACAATATAATGTGACACTATAATGCACCAAGTAAAGTATATAAAAAGGAAAATTTAAATCTAAATTTATTTTAACTATATATAAAATAAAAGTTGTATGTGTTAATGGGGTACTGTGCGATGTTTCAATATATGTATACATTGTGTAATGTCTGTGTTACCTTAAACACATCTACCTCCTCAAAGAGTTATTATTTCTTTCTAGTGAACAGTTCCAAAATTCTTTCCTCTAGCTTTATGAAATGTACAACACGTTGTTGCTGTCTGTAGTCACCTTACTGGACAGCAGCATGTGGGAAGTTCTTAGTTCTATCTAACTATCACTGACTACCTGAAAATCCGCAGTAAATACAGTGCACCCACAGCCATTGTCTTAACAAATGGAAGCAGCCACTCCTGGGAATGCATAGGAAACACATCAATGCGTTTTCTTGTGTCGATCATTAAATCAAAGGGCAAAAGTGCTGAAGTATCACACGTGGGAGTTTTCAAAATGTTGGTTGTGATGACATGGTTGATCCGTGTCACTGTAGTCTTCTTAGAGCCTGAATAACCACACTGCTAAAACAGGTCGAAAAAGAAAAGACAGGTGTATATAAAATTTATAAAAGTACAACAATTAAGAAGATGTAGGTGTCGGCCAACGCAGAGAGACTTGAACTTATGAAACCCCATTTATTTGGGTGCATCATTGGTAAAGTTATTGTGAATTGACAAATGTTTACTGTGCAGATAATAAGACATGGTTTAATTTTAAAACTCATACACAGTAACACAAACTAGTGGCGAGCATATTTTCCCAAGACTAGATGGAAACAGAAGCTCTGGAGTAAAAATCTGGCTCTTACTGGCTGTGTGGTCCTAGACAGCTTAATTAACTTCTCTAAGCCCTTGTTTTTTCCTCTGTGCAAATGACTCTACTCCAGATACGACGGAGGTGACCATCGTGAACAGAACACCCAAGCATGCAAGGGACTTTCAAAAATCACTCGAAACCATTTTCCAGTACCCATGCATTTGCTGAAACCGTAAGAGAATCTGGCCTAGTTGAGTCATAATTGTTATAATAAATTCCCAGTCAGTGGGATTCATTTAATAAGGTGAAAGGGTACACTGAGAACCTTTAGGATGATCATTAAACTCATTTGACGTATTTACTGTTACTTTTGCTCTATAATAGTGATTAAAGGTATGCTACCCAGATATTTCTGAAACAAACACAGCGCCATTCCCCCCAAATCCCAGGGCATTCATAAATCTACTTGTAAGTGACGGTCTCCCTTTTTTTTTAATTCTGAGAAGAAAATTTTGAAGATCACATTGAAATTGAGCCAGATGGTCAGATACGACTTTTCACTTTAGGCGAATGCTCGTAATTTACTTTATCCAAGAACAACCACAAAAGCAGAAATGCTGGCCATTGGCTCCAAGAACAGCGAATCCAGATCATCTCAGGGGGTTTCGTCTGTCAAACATTTCGTCACATGCATGAGAAACGTATCTTTTATGTTCTTTTCATTTTTAAAATGACTGTATTCTTTACATTAGAAGAAAATACTTTTGATATGTGCTTTAAATTACCAAATATAATAACATTCTTCTCCAGATATGTATCTTTTCCTTGTTTAAGTCAAGGCAAGGGCTCATTTTTTTTGTTGATATAAGTGCAGTTGATATGTTTAATTCATTTTCAGATCAAACTTTAAAAATCTGAAATCACTCTCTTCTACCTTAAATAAAACAAAGGAACAGTTTTGATTTCAGAGTTTTTGGCGTCTTCTGCTGGACAGAATTTTTAAAAATTGATGAATAGGTAACATATAGTAGTCAAGATGATAATTAATCTGATTTAAAAAAAAGAAATGTGGGCTAGAGTAGTAGGAGAATTGGGAAATGTGTTATCTAAATATGTCATGGGATATATTGACTTTAATCTGTAACATATGTGAAGTTTAATCGTTAAGCAATGAATTCCTTTTCTTAAGCCCGTATGGCAAATATCAATGAATATAATATTTTTTTTGAGCTGAATGAAATATCCAAGACCAATCTCTCAAGGTTTAATTACCCACTTAAAAGTCCCTAGAGTCCTAGAAGGACGGCTCGGGACCCATAGATCATGGCGCTCGATGGCAGCTGTGCGCTGGGAGGAGGGAGCGGGGGACCAGAACATTCTGGGTCCGTCCTATCTGAATTTTAAAGTGGTGACGGTAGATCAGAGCCTACCCCCAGCCCGACTTATTGGAGCCCACTTTATATACCACAAACCCAAAGTCCCTTACCTCTGATGATGATGATGATGATGATGATGATGATAATAATAATCACATAATATAGCAATGTTAGCATCCAGTAATGAATGTTTGCTCTATGCTGGGCACCGTGCAATACACATAACATGAATTAGCTCTAATTCCCACGTCATGCAATGAATCAATCATTCATCAATTCTTTTCATGAGTTTTTAATGCACAGGTATTACACGCTGGGCACTGGCTGAGTGTACGATGGTGGGGTCCCGACAGCTGATGCTCCAGGGCAGGAGGAGACTGAGAGCAGACACACACAGGCATCAACCCGGGCACAACAGGATCCGTGTCATGGCCAGGTCACGGAGAGAAGTGGAGGGGGAGTGACAGGTCTATGTTACACAGAATTGACCAGAAAGGCTTTTCTGAGGGCGGCCCCTGGCGCTGCAGCTGGGTGGACACTGACAAGCTGCCCCAAGGGGACGAAAGTGCCACTGCAAAATGGGACAGAGTGGCAGGTGTGAGCGAGAGACAAGGCCAGTGTGACTGCCTGAGGTGCAGCGTGTGGAAGACAGTGGGGGGCGGTGGGGTGAAGTCCTGCCTGGGACCCCAGATGTGACTTGAAGACCAAAGGATCGGAAGCCGAGTAGTTACCTAAGTCAGCGCGTGATTTTCAAAGAGTCATCACCCGCAGTCCAAGATGGGTCCCGGGTATGTGTGGAGCCCAGCCAGTGGGTGGCGGTGCAGTGCCCCTGGGTGAGAGCTAGAGAGGGTGGGCAATGCGGGCGTGGGAGCTGAACTAACGTGACTGGCTGGGGAAGTCAACCCCCGGGGCCAGGGCGGGGGAGCACGAAGGGCCACTGCTTAGCCACCTGGTTGGTGAAGCGACCAATCTAGCGATGGCGGTCAGGAGATTTATTTTAGATATATTAGTTTTGAGATATCATTTGGACATCCAGGCTGAAGTTTCAAGCAGGAGATTAGATACAGGCAGTGATTTCTTACCCACAATTCAAGACCTCATAAATCTTCAAGAAATGAAGGCATTTTTCATAACTCTTTTGTCAGAAAAATCTGACCCCAACCAACCTGAGGCTCTTGACAAGCCTGGCGTATCCCTCCGGGGACATTTATAGATTCGTAGCAGGACTGTTGGTGCTTTGGACTTCAGGGACATGTCCAGCCCTTTCTGTGCGTACCAGGTTGCTTTTCTAAAATCTCTAAAGTTGAAACATTTCTTTCCCTGCCCCTGTGTTTTGTTGTGTTTAAATGTGGAGTTTTTTGGTACTGAGGATTGAACCCAGGAGCATTGTACTACTGAGCTACACCCCAAGCCCTTTAAAAATTTTTTTTTTTTAATTTTGAATCAAGGTCTCATGAATTTGCTGAGGGTCTCCCTAAATTGCTGAGGCTGGCCTTGAACCTGTGATCCTCCTGTTTCAGCCTCCCAAGTACTGGGATTACAGGTGTGTGCCACCACGGCTAGCTAATGATCCTCCTGCAGGGTTTTGAATACAGATCTGCAGATGTTGTTAGAGCCAGGAGGTCAGTGACAAGAACGAGGTTGGAGATGCGCATTTGAGGGACCCTCAAGGACCCTTAAGGGAGAAGGAAATAGGGGTGGGTTTGGGAAAGTCATGACCACTCTGAAGTCTTAATGGAGTTTTCTACAAGACAACCCTGACCCTTAAAAACTCCAGTGTGGACTGAAGAATTGTCAGGAGGAGCTGGGCGCTGCCTGGGATCCTTCCACAGGGCGCACTCCGTGCCTCAGCACCTAACCTCCAGCAGGTGGAAGCCACCATCCTGCTTTAACTGAGTCAGCCCAGTTCTTTGGCTGGGATGTTCAGGGATTGACTTTTTTTTTTTTTTCAAAAAAAGAGGTATTTGTTATGGCTTACAAATAATTTTATTTTATTAAATGCTTTTTTTTTGCGGTACCGGGGTTTGAACCCTGGGGCGTTCTACCTCCGCGCTACACCCCCGGCCCTATTTTTTATACTTTATTTTGAAACCAGCTCTCACGAAGTTGCGGAGGGCCTCACTAAGTAGAAAGAGAGAGACAGGGGGAGAGAGAGAGAGAGAGAGAGAGAGAGAGCTGAGGCCACGAACCTGGATCCTCTAGTCTCCACCTCCCAAAGTACTGGGATTACAAGCGTGCGCCACCACACCCAGCAAATGCTTTTTTATTTACTAAGACAGGCATAATTTTTTCCATAACATGGAGGGTATTAAAATGTCATTGTTCTTTTATTTGTTATATATCAAATATGTATCAAATTAGATACAGCTTGATCTCCCACTAGGTAAGAAATGTAGAATCTGCCAACTTGTGGAGGGCACTTTATTTTGTGGTGGGGATTGGACCTGGGGTGGTGTTGGGCCTCTGAGCCACACTCTAGGTCTTGCATCCTCCCTGGGTCTCAGCCCCATCAGTCTCCAACCCCTAAGGCTACAGCCTCCTTCTGTGCTTCTTTGCTGGACAGTCCGCCCGTGATGTGCAGGTAGGAAATGGGCTCGTGTTCATCCAGGTAAGTCTACAGCAGCAACAAATGACAAGACGCCAGCACATTTCTCACAAGCCCCTCCTACAGAAGCAAAAAATAAAACAAATAAAGATTTTCAAATATCTGCTCACTGATACACTCCCAAAGTCCAAAATACAAGATGTTTGATAGAATACAACGCAAAAGGGAAGAAAGGGAGAGACTGGAGGGAGGGGCGTGTCTGGACTAAGCGCCATCTTCAACTTGGTGTGGCGACATTCCAGAGGTTTCCTGAGTTGCTGAAAGGGACAGGGTACAGCCCTCAAAACATCGTCGGACTTCTGTGTAAGCTGTCCCCCAGTGAGACATTGGGGGAGAGTTAAATGATGTCATCAAGTTAAACAGGCCATAGGTGGTGTTTTGCTTTTAAAACACTCTTCCCTCTGTACTTAAATTTATATGTGATAATTGAGAGACAATTTGAAAATACAGAAGACTGTAAGGAATAAAATTAATATTGCCTGTGATTTCATCACAGAGATAAGCACTGTGATGGATTAGTATTTTGTGTGTGTGTGTGTGGTACAGGGGATTGAACCGAGAGGCATTCTACCTCAGATCTATACCCCCAGCCCAGTTTTATTTTTATTTTGAAACAGGGTCTTACTAGGTTGATGAGAGTTTCACTACTTGCTGAGGCTGTCCTCGAACCTGCGATCCTTCTGTCTCAGTTGTCCAAGTACTGGGATTACAAGTGTGCGCCACCACACCTGGCTAAGCTTGATATTTTTCCTTCTGATTTTGTCTCTAAATTTTGACTCTGTGTTTGTGTGTTTCTATAGTTACTCAGCTGAGGTATTATAGTGTATTTAATTTTTCCTTCTACTTTTCTTTCAGTACTTTTAGATTTTTGTGTTTTGAAATCAAGAAATATACCTATCAAGAAATAAATCAAGAAATAAAACTAGAGTGCCAATCCAGTTTCCACTGAGAACCCACCCCCCAGCAGTGTGCACACACTCTCGAGACACCCCAGAAGTATAAAATAAGTCTAAGAATAAAAAGGAAGCGGCATCTGGCGATCGCATCTGCAGAACACAGAAGTCTCAACCATGCCTTTGTATCGTTGCCTCTTTTTCAGCCTTATGTGGCTCCCTAATTCATTCCTGACTATATTTCTGATTTCTCTTTAAGATAACTAGTTTGAAGCCCATGACCTAGGCTAAAAAACATGAACCTTTATATTTGAATTTTTCATTACAATTTTTTTCTTGGAAAATACATATTATCATTTTATTATTTTATTTTATGTTTTTGCGGTACAGGGGATTGAACCCAGGGGCATTCTACCTCCGAGCTACACCCCCGGCCCTATTTTTTATCCTTTATTTTGAAACCGGGTCTCACGAAGTTGTGGAGGGTCTCACTAAGTGGCTGAGGCTGGCCGCGAACACTGATCCTCCGGTCTCCACCTCCCAAGTACTGGGATTACAAGTGTGCGCCACCACGCCCGGCATATTATCATTTTAAAAACTGCACAAGAGTCAACTTGAGATGGATCAAAGACCTTGAAATTAGACCAGACACTTTGAAGTTACTAGAGGAGGGCATAGGTCCAACAGTCCAACATAGAGGCACTGAGAGAAACTTCCTCAATAAGACCCCCAAAGCTCAGGAAATTAAAACAAGAATTAATAAATGGGATGGCATTAAACTAAAAAGTTTCTGTTCATCAAAGGAAACCACCAAGAGTCTAAAGAGGGAGAAGATATTTGCCAGCTATTCCTCTGATAGAGGACTAATATCTAGAATATACAAAGAACTTAAAAGACTTAACACTAAAGAAACATTCCAATCAAGAAATGAACAATTGAACTAAATAGACACTTCACAAAAGAAGAGATACAAATGATCAATAAATACATGAAAAAAATGTTCAACATCATTAGCAATCAGGGGGATACAAATCAAATTATACTCAGACTCCATCGAACCCCAATCAGAATGGCAATCATCAAGAAGTCAAACAGCAATAAATGCTGGCGAGGATGTGGGGAAATAGGAACTCTTCTACACTGTTGGTGGGATTGCAAATTAATACAGCCTCTGTGGAGATCAGATTCCTCAGAAAACTGGGAATGGATCCACCATATGATCCAGCTATCCCACTTCTGGGTATCTTTCCAAAGGGACTGAAATCAGAGAACTACAGTAATATATGCATATCCATGTTCATAGCAGCACAATTCACAATAGCCAAGTTATGGAACCAACCTAGGTGTCCATCAACAGGTGAATGGATTACAAAATTATGGGATATACCCACAATGGAATTCTACTCAGCAATAAAGAAGAACAAAATTATGTCATTTGTAGGAAAATGGATGGACCTGGAGAACATTATGCTAATTGAGATTAGCCAGTCACAGAAAGTGAAGGGTCATATGTTTTCTCTCATCTGCAGAAGCTAGGGAGTAATCGGAATACCAAAGGGACTTCAGATAATGGAGGAGAAACCTCAGTGGAGCCAGGGAGGTGGGCTAGGGGAGCCACGAGGGGGGGATAAATGAAGGAATAACTTTTATTGGAATTATGTACATATGTGAGAATACCAATGCCAATCTCAATACCCTGTATGGGGAAGGGGGGAGTGGGGAGGGAGCCGGGGAAGCCCACCAAGTGCTGTGTGCATGTATGTCACTATCACTATGAACTGCATTATGACGTGAGACCATAATGCACCAATAAAAGTAAGCAATTTGTAAAATACAAAAAAAGGAACAAAAAAATGAATCGTATATATTCTTATTATCTAGAGATGATTATTGTCAGAGCTGAGATGGTATAGAATCCCATATAATTTTATACACAAATATTTCTGCTTCTTTTATTTTATTTACTTATTTCTTGCTTGCTTATTTTGTGATGCTGGGAAGTGAACCCAAGGGCATTCTTCCTCCAAGCTACATCCCCATCTCTTTTTATTTTTTATCTTGAGACAGAGTCTTGCTAAGTTGCTGAGGCTGGCCCTGAACCTGCAATCCTCCTGGCTCAGCTTCCTCAGTACTGGGATTACAGGTGTGCACCACCACACCTGGTTTGTTTTTTTGTTAACGTTGCTGCTGTATTGTGAGTCTTCTCCTATGTCATTAGATATTCTTTGGACACGTGATTTTAATGTCCTCTTCCTCTCGTCCTTTAGGACATACTTCTTTCGTTGGCTCCATTTAGCCTGGCTAAAAGGTTCCAAATGCCATTGCTATGAACATTACCGGTATGGAGTAGCTGAACGTATTGATCAAGTGTACCCCGCTGAGGAGGGCACTAGAACGGGGAAATGCGAACGGACTCCGAGAAGCTGTGAGTGTACTCGAGTTCCCGGTGAATCTTGGAAAGTAGTGTCTTCTGGGCTGGCTGGATCACAAAGACAGCCCTCGTCTTAGAAGACCAGCTAGAAAACAGAGCCCCTGTCTTTAGGCTTTCTTCCACACAGCCAGGGAAATCGAGTCTGGGCTAGATTTGTGGACCCACCTTCTTGGCCAAGTGCCTTTGTTGTGACAGACAACCTGGCCAACCTTACATAGCTGTCCTTGCAGGGCAACTTTTTACCCAAAGTCATAAAGCTAGTAAGTGCCGGCACTGGTTGACACCCAAATCTGGTCAAGTCCAAGTCCCAAGTCCACTGTCCCTTTCACTATCTCGACCCACCCTGACCTCATCCAAGGCCAGCAGCCTCAGTTTCTGTAGTTCTGCCTGTGCCGTATTCATGGTATGACACGGATCACTGTACATTTATTTAAAAAAATTACCATGGGATTATCTAAACATTCTATTCAGCAACTGTGTCTATTGTCTGACTTTCTAACTTGCTAAAACTTTGTGACATTAAAAAGCCCAAAGTTATGGGCTGTGAGTTAAAACACACACACACACACACACACACGCACACGCACGCACCAACGCACCACTCTGGTCTTTGGGATTCTCAGAAAATGTCCTGTAAGCCTGCTGAACTGGGCAAAATGTTAAAAACAACAAACACTCAAAGGAGACTTGAGCATTCTTAATGAGTCCACGTGGACAACGAAGGCATGACTTTAGGAACCGCTGCTGTTTTTGACATAACACTGGGGTGGCTTCATCCCAAAGGTTAACAGAGGGCAGGAAAATGACAGTGACGTGAGAACCAAAGAGTCAACAGCGCCCATCTCATGTCACTTCAACCCGCTCTCCACGGACGCAGATTTTGGTGCGGGGGGTTGAGATGTATTTGATTTGATCTTTGCAGAGTTGAAAGTTGATTCAAAGCCAGATGTTCAGAAAGAGACTGAGAAGGCAATTGTAATCTTTCACCCCTCGATTTTTGTACAGAAACTTCATTGTAAAAACTGTTCTAGACGGATGGATGTCCTATTGAAAACTGGGTCAAAGACGTGGCTCTGATGGAAAACCCTGTGGATGCAAAACAAGCCCACACAGGTAGAGGCTCTGGCACGGGCAACAAGAGCATTGCCTCTGCATTCTGTTAAACCTTTTACATTGAAATCATCTCGGTGTAAAGAATAGTTGCAAAAAACGGTAGAAAGAATGCCCATGTAGCCGGGCGTGGTAGCACATGCCTGTAATCTCAGGACTTGGGAGTCTGAGACAGGAGCACCGCAGGTTCCAGGCCAGCACACGGTAACCCAGGGAGACCCTGTTTCAAGATAAAAAGGGCTGGGCATGTAGCTCAGAGGTAGAAAGCCCACTGAGTTCAATCCCCAGAACCAATAAATGAATGAATAAATAAATAAATAAAAGCATGCTCATATATCTTCCATTCTTCAAATGCTGGCCTTTTAACTCATTTTCTTCTCCAGTGCCCTCCAGTGTGCATCTTCTAAAAATAAGGATTGTTATGGTTTAGATATAGCTGAAGTGTGTCCTCCCAACATTCCTGTGCCCTATGCTTGGCCTCTCAGTGTTGAGGTGCTGGGTCTTTAAGAGGTGGGGCCTAGTGGCAGGTGATTAGACCACCGAGTACCACTCTTAGAGGAGATTAGTGTAGTTCTCTCTGGGGCCGAGTTAGCTCTCTAAACAGCAGAGTGTTATAAAGCAAGACCATCCCACGTGCTTAGCCTCTTCTGCACGAGACTGGTTCCTTTTCCATGTCTCCACCATGGTGGGATGCTGCCAGGGGGGCCTCACCAGACATCCCTGTGCTGCCTGGACTTTCCAAACCCTACAATCATGAGCCAAATAAACCTCTTGTCTTTATAAAGCACGCAGCCTCAGGCATTTTGTTATAGCAAGATAAAGTGGACCGAGATAAGGATGTTCTCTTAGATACCCATGGTGGGATATGAAAAAGAGGGACCAACGGTTCATGCAACACAATGATCTAATCTGCAGCCCATCTTCTACTTCTGCCTGGTGGAAACCACCCTCACCGGGTGATCAACACCATCACCAGTAGTTGGACAAATGGACGGTCTGAGCTCCTGGTGTGACGTCCTGGGAGGCGCACCTCATGGATTCTGTGGCATTGGCCCCCAGTGCAGGCCTTTCTCCAAGAAAACTGGACAGTACTTGTCACAGTCAAGGTCACAAACACAAAACCAAGAAGTGATACTCTCAAGAAAAACAATATGGAGAAACAATTCTGAACTAACCGAGAGGGGCGGCTCTGTCGGTCAGCATTGTTTGTGCAGATGAAGGCTGACTTAACGCAAACCAATACTTGGTAGGCTGAGACAGGAGGATCACAGGTTTGCGGCCAGCCTCAGCAACTTAGCGAGGCCCTTTGCAACTTGACTCTGGATCAAATATTAAAAAAAATAAAATAGGGCTGCAGAATGCCCCTGAGTTCAACCCCCAGTATCACACACACACACACACACACACACACACACACACACACACACACACAGCTGTTAACATCTTCCAGTTCATGATTAACATCACTAACTTCATGAATTAGCACCATTGTGATTAACCTTTTGTTGCTGTTGTTGCGATACTGGGGGTTGAACCCAGGGCGTTTTACCTCTGAGCTACATTCTAAGCCCTATTTTATTTTTTTTTATTTTGAAACAGGGTCTTGCTAAGTTGCTGAGGCTGGCCTCCAATTGCAAACCTCCTGTTTCAGCCTCTAGAATACTGAGATTACAAGTGTGCACTGCTGCAGCCTGGCTGATTAATTTAATCTTTTCACAAATGAATGGGGTCCCAGAAAAGCAACCCCCGCCCCGTAATTCTTAAGGAACCTAACAGACTGACATGAACACATCCACACCTTGCTCTGGGAGTGACCATGCAGATGGCTCTGCCCAGCTGGCAGCATGTCAAGCATGAATGTCAACTGTGAGCACGTTGTTTGACCTGGTTGGTCAGTGCACACTCCTGGTCCTCTACCGGGATGCACTCCCCTGGCAGTGTGCGCGTGTGCGTGTGTGTGTGTGGGGGTTCCTGCTCTGTCCATGCGTATGAGCTCCACCCTCAGGGCCCCGCAGCCGTGCTGCACAAGGCACAGGGCGCCCTGAGGCTGCTGGTCCAGAAAGCAGCACAACAACATTCAGAAACACACAGAATACTGGGAGCAGAGCGTCTCCTTTTTTACATCAGGGCACCCGCAGCCACCCACCAGTAGATTTGGGGACATTTATGTAGCACTTGCTGAGATTTTCCTGACTTTGGGGGTTATATAATTGGAATGAAAAATAAAATATGATCCTTTTTTAAAAAATACTGAATATAAGATTCACATAAATCTTTCACATGAAATGCTTTTCAAACCCTCCCCCGTTTTTAATGAGAAACTTGAACTTGCCCTGTTCATCTAACTCTGTCAGGTTTTATGTTTTCTGTGGCTTCGAGGAATCCATCTTGGGTCTGAATCTTACGTGATTTGGGGGGGAGGGGGGACTCCCAAAGAGAATAAAGGCAAACATAAGGCCAGGTACAAAACTTTGTATTTATTTAGGATAAGAAAAGAAGTTATAACAAATTACTGGAGGCTTGCAGATCTAGGTCCTTTCCTACTACATTATCTGTAGGTCATTTCCAGAACTGCTCGTGAAGAAAGCTTTGTTTAAAATCTGGCTTCCCACCGGGCGTGGTGGCGCACCCCTGTAATCCCAGTACTTGGGAGGCTGAGACAGGAGGATTACAGGGTGCAGGCCAGCCTCAGCAACTTAGTGAGACCCTCAGCAACTTAGGGAGAACCTGCTACAAAATAAAAATAAAAAGGGTGTAGCTGAGAGGTAGAACCCACCTGGGTTCAATCCCCAGTACCAATAAATAAATACATAAACAATAAAATCTGGCTTCCCCTCCCAAACTAGAATACTCTGTAACTCCTGGCAACTCTACTGGCACCCGTGGGGCTGGTGGAAGTGAGCCACGGTGGCCCCTGAGCGGTGCTAACGCCACTATTATTCCACTGTCCTATAGTTACTGTAAATTGAAGAGTGTATTCACTGGAGGCGAGGAGATATCCAAAAATAGGCATCGTACGCCCATTCAAAACAGCTGAAACGCTAAAGACCAAAGCTCTTGCTTTTCTCTGATCGACCAATGAACCATTGCAATCGCTGATGGTAATAAGCCTGGGTTTCCGGTCTACTGTTTCCATGTGTCAAGCATGAATTCTGAAACAAAGATGGCGCTTTTCTTTATAGGATGCTCGTGCCTCCTGAGCGAGCATCATGGAGCTGGTTTGGTTAAAAGGGCGTCAGCTTCTGATGTTCTGGGGAATGGCACTTTGGGGTTGTAACATGGGGACCGTGGATCGGAGGTCCCAGAGGTCTGACCACTCTCAGCTCCTGAGGCTCAACTTTGGGCCCATGGCCTCCGAGGGCACCCCTGAATCAACCTCCTGCTTCTGGGCTGGATAGATGTCACGTGAATGAGCACGGGCTTGGCTCCAGCAAAGATGCCACTCGACCTGGGGGACAGCAGGACAAGCCAGCTCCTGTTTCCCCTGGACTAGAGTCCCAGGAACTCCAGCCAGGTTGCCTCCAGGTCCCGCTCAGCCATCTAGACCTTGAGCTGTGGGCGCAGAATTACAAACCATTCCTGCTACACGTGGCTTGGAAGCTGTGTCGTGTGGACAGGGTCCCAGGTCACCACAGAGGGCTAGGCCCAAAGTCACAGGCTCATAAAAGGATAGAGCAGCACCAGACATTTGGGCATGAAAATCCTTCCCTTCTTCCTTCCTTCCTTCCTTCCTTCCTTCCTTCCTTCCTTCCTTCCCTTCTTCTTTCCTTTCTTCCTTCTCTTCCTCCCTCCCCCCTTCCTTCCTTAGGATTGAACCCAGGGACATTCTACCTCTGAGCTACACCCCCAGCCCTATTTTATTTTTTATTTTGAAACAGGGTCTTTCTAAGTTGCTGAGGCTGGCCTTGAACCTAAGATCCTCCTGCCTCAGCCTCCCAAGTACTGGGATTACAGGCATGAGCCACCACGCCCAGCTAGTGGGGCACAAACGTTCTAAGAAGCAGTACCCTCTGATGCAGCAAAACTCGCAGAGGAGTGGCCCTGGTATGAAAGAAACGACCAAGCCTCAGAGCAGATTGCCAAGCTGCCAACGAGACAGAAAGGACGCGTAACGTCCTGTTTTGCAGAGTGGGGTTCAGGACGGACGGGGCTGAGGGGGAGTGGGGGAAAATCGCTTTGGTGAGATTGTCTCATCATTTGTAAAACCAGCTTCACAAGAATTCCCGCCACACAGTTGCCACGAAGCTTACGTGTGAGAAGTCTCTTGCAAGCGGCGGGAAAAGGCTCGTGTTTATTTTTCTGTTTTTGTGGCTGTAGAAACGTCAGGTGTTTCAACTTCCCCTATAATAGGCCATCGATAAAAGCTACACATTTTTATTATTACCACTCAGTTAATGCCAGAAATAAACATCTGAACCAGTTTAGTCCCCTGAGGAGTTGGGATCGGGAGGGGAAGTGCCACGTCCCACCTCCCCCAGAGCTGTTGAGGTCACTGCATCCAGGTCCACAGGAATATTTAGAGCTGCCTTGAGGGGGAGAGACAGTGCCAAAAAAAGGCACAGGCTTGTAGCCATAGCAACAGGTCGGGCAAGAACATGTTTCTGGATGACGGATGAGCTCCTCGGAGATTACTGCACGAACTCACCTTGGGAGACTTGGTTTTGTTTTGTTTTATTATTTCATTTTATTTGATTATCTTAGCTCCAATGGAAGGGTCACTCTCCCCTTTTTCGCACTCTTTCTGCATCGGGATCTGCCTCTGCCCCCCTGTCCCAGCGAGTCGCACGCCCAGGGTGGCTTCGCGATTCTCCTTGGGGGATGCAGCGCCTGGACTCTCATCTCTCCCCGCGCCAGCCCGCGTTCACACAGCTTTCCTGCGGGGTTTCCTGCCCTGTGCTGCTGCCACGTAGTTCTCTCTAACTTGCCACGATTTAATGGCAAAACCTCGTATTAAAATATCATGAAAAAAAGAAGAAAATAATTTCTGATAATGGCTCACTAAGCCTACAGCTGCAGATGCGCGGATGTCATCTTGGAGGTTCGCAGAGGAGCCTAAAGACCAGCCAGGGGGTTTTGCTTGAGGGTGTTTGTGCCGCTCTCGCGTCTGCCGTTCAGCCAACACTGCTTTCAGGACTCTGAAGGCTTTTTCTTTCTTTCTTTCTTTCTTTTTCTTTCTTTCTTTCTTTCTTTCTTTCTTTCTTTCTTTCTTTCTTTCTTTCTTTTTCTTTCTTTCTTTCTTTCTTTCTTTCTTTCTTTCTTTCTTTCTTTCGGTACTGGGGTGCCGGCGATTAAACCCAGGGACATTCTACCTTCGAGCTATACCCCCAGTCCTTTTTATTTATTTATTGTTTCATTTTTTTTTCCATACTGGGGATGGAACCGAGCTACACCCCCAGCCCTATTTTTTTCTTTCTTTTGAAACAGGGTCTCACTAAGTTGTGGAGGGCCTCACTAAGTGGCTGAGACTGGCCGCGAACTTGTGACCCTCCTGTCTCAGCCTCCCAAGTACTGGGATTACAAGCATGCGCCACCACGCCTGGCTCTACTATTTCAATTTCGAAACCGAGTTTTGCTAAATTGCTGAAGCCAGCCTCGAACCTGCAATCCTCCTGCCTCAACCTCCCAAGTACTGAGATCCCAGGTACACGGCCAGCACACTAGCTTGAAGAAGGATGTCCGAGAGGTTGTGCTTAGAGATCTGCGGCCCGCAGGTTACAGTCTCTCTGCAAGGCTGAAGTAGAAGGGCAGGAATTCCGTGTGTTCACAAAACCTTTATTCTTACATGTCCACTAACCAACATCTACAACAAAATAATAAACACCGTGCTCCTCCTTCCTGGCCAAGGGCTCAAGGGTCTACTGCTGATTCAGCCCAAGCTTCAAATGTCACGATAGAGCACAGGAGCTCAAATGAAGAGAAAAAAATCATGTAAAATGAAAAAATTTTTAAAAATAATTTAATTTGAGAAAAATATGTTTCATCTCAACACGCACACATTCAAAAGTGGAGATTAGAAAGGAAAACAGACTTATTGTGATAAAATATGAATTTTGCCTGCGTAGATGAATTTCCCTCAAATTCTTAAAACCTGTGGGTGTAGTTTTGTATGGTGGCTGTGATCTGATTTGGGGAAGGGGTGTGTGTGATTGTGTGTATTGTTAGAACTGCGAAAGATAATATTCCAGAGCTAAAATAGACAGAATGAAATGATTTTTTCTCCACTGAGTAATTTTTTCCCCAGTAACTCTCCTGAAACACTTTCCATCTGCAAGCTTACCTTTAGAAGCTTCAATTATTTTTAATGTTACCACTTGATTTTGACGAGTGCTGTTGGGGGGGCGGCTGTGAGGGGGCCGGCTTAATCAATTGCAAGCGGCTTTTGTAACCTTTGGTTTTGGGGGGTAAACAGGAGGGAAACAGCAACTCAGTGGCACATTCTCTTCTCTTTCAAACATATGTTCTTATTTAATAAATTCTTTCGCAAATAAAAGAGGCCTGTAGTTATTGGTGGTCAGGTTCGTGTAATAGGAGCTACTACAGTTTTCCCATTAAAAAAAAATAATATAAGACTGCAGTAAAGCTAACAGGGAGCCACTTTATTGGGAATGAAGTAATAAACCAGCGGTTGTAATGATAACTTACATGATGTGTCATAGAAGAAAACAATCTTGATTCTTTGGTTTGGTTTGGGGTGAGACTTTCTGGCTTAGTGGCCCCAAAACAGAGCAATAAATGATCAGATTCCAGTCCTCGGCTCTGAACTCACCCAGCAGCTGGAAGCCTTCGTTTTCAGCAATGATCACAACCATAATTAATTAATAATGGAGTACGTCATGTGTGGTTTAATATCTCAAGCTTCCATAACGCTCCATGTTCTACATCCCAACTCTGTAAACAGGCAAGGACTAGCCATGGATGCCCTTGAATCCTGCCCTCAGGAATGAACGACTGGCACCCCCAAGCAGAAGAGGAACAGAGAGAAAGGAAGAAGAAAAGATGAAGAGAAAAAAGAAAGTGGGAAAGGACAAGAGAAAGACTGAGAAGGAAAGAAGGGCACAAGGAGGAAAAAGAGGGCTGAGAAAAGAAGCCATGTAGCTATTTACTGGGAGCCTGCCACCTGGCAGCTTTGCCAAGCAAGTTAAGTTTACCGTTACCAATCAGACTTTTTAAGTGAAGTCAATCACAGCACTGGTAAAGTGCTTCCAAAACACAGGCCCCTCTGCTGCCCTTCGCCCCAGCGTGAAGCACAGATTCCTGCATAGCTCCTGACACGCAGGGGTGGCGGAGAGGAGAGCCAGCTCTCCGCTGTGAAGTGGCTGGGAGGCGGGTGTGGGGGACCCGCCCTGTCCCTTGGGCCTCACAGCCTGGGTATCAGAGATGAGGACTGGGCTCCAGCACTCCGGGCAGGGATGGCCTCTTGCAGACCCGCAGACAACAGTTGTTAGATGCAGGTTCTAGTTCCCTGCAAGAGATATCGAACACCTGGGGGAATTTCTCTTAAAGAGAAATCATAGTAATGAGATGTAAGACATGCAGGGCTGTCGAATCATCCTCTCGTTGTGCTCGCCCCAGCCCTGCCCGCATTTCTAATACAGCAGGGGTGTCGGGTGAAATACGACTTTCTGATTGAGTGGACGCGTGGGCCTCTGCGATTCCAGCACTGCGGCTCACAGCAAGAGACAAATGCCAACATCTCCAGATGAGTCTGCGCACCCCCCCCCGCCAAATTATCTCCATTTATTTTTCATCACATCTGGCTGTGACCAATAATTTTTGTACGGTGAGCGTCGCTGTTCTTGCCAGCCTTGCGTCACTCTGGGTTTTTCTCTGTCTCCTTGCTTTCCGATTCGTTGCTGAGCTATTTTTGACTTCAGGCAGCGTTATGGAAGGGAAAGTTTTAAAGAAACATTAACTGTGTGGTGAGATTGATATAAACCCATCGGCATGGGATAAGGTCCACACACCTTATCGCTTCGGCTACCCCGTCCTTTTTATTACCTTTTTTGGTTCCCGTTGCGAACATATTTCATGTTCTACCAGTGTATTTTTCCAGTACGAACGCTGTGCTTTTTTTTTAGGTCTACCTAGAAATTTTTCAGTTACATCATTTTGCACAAATATGTTGATGTTAACATTGAAAAACCTCTTTGCTCGCTGTTGTATATTTTATTTGGCTAAAAATGGCTCATGTCTAATACATTACATGTCCTTTGGTGATACTATTTAAGCGAGAAATTCCAAAACTCACAAATACCGAACAGCCAAAAGTTCCAAAGCTTTGCACGGACGCTAAACATGCAATATATCTCTTCCTTCTCCAAACAGAAATAGATTTCCCTCTGATTTGTTTGATAAATTTGACCCAAGATTTCCATTTGGAGTTATTGGAGTTCCTACTGTTTTTCTGCGTGTTGGTGGGCCAAGCCCTAATCACCCCGAAGCCCCACGGAGGCCATAAATTACAGCCATGAGGCGAAGCTTTGTGTGCCTTCGGCTGCAGAAGAAGGTCATTTCGCTGCAGCCTATTTTGACAGGCATGAATTTAATTCATTGTTTTATGACAGATGGGAAAAGTGTACATGCTCATAGTCCTGATTTATGGTCATTCGGGTCTGGAGGATTCTATAATTTGCAGCTAATGTGAAAACAGATGGATGAGCAGACACCAAAGGTTGGGCTGACCCGCGCCTTCTCTCCACTGCCTGCGAATGGCGTCCATATGCACCCGGGCGCTGGGTGAGGTCTTCCGCGGGACGCTAGACTAAGCGCCGCGTGTCTTTTTTCTTTCCCGAGTAAGTTGGTGAAAGTGAAATTTGGTTTCTAAGCCTCACTATTTCAAGAGTTATTCTGTGCTTTCCTGTTTAATTGAGAAGCACCTTTTGAGAGGTGTACGGAAAGCATTCATTATTCCCCAAACAAGTAACGCCATCGAAAGGCAGCGTTGGCTGTTTTCATTTCAATTGACAAATTTATTTTAATAGAATGATTGATTGAATATCAGCAACTGGGGGCTTTCAAAGGAAATACCTTGACTCGGGGACTGGCATGTCTTTTTGTGAGAAATGTGTTTGTGCTTAAATAAATGAGTTTCTACTTTATAAATCATTTTGCCTTCTTAGAAAATAAATGGATTACCAAGGAAAATTGCTTAGTTGATGCTACAAATATTTAATACATTTTTGACTATTAAATGACGCCCCACCAAAGAGGAAAAAGCAAAAATCCCATCTCTTTCTGGAGAAAGAGAGGAATTCTAGACCTATAGACAAAGTATACCCATAGTTAATTTCAGTTGAATTGGTACTTGTAATCCACTTAAAAATATGTTGAAGAAATTTTGTGCTTTGTTACTGATTACCATAGCACTGTTATTAACGTGGTTTATAATATTTAAATATTAAAATTAAACATCTGTAATGTTGATGCTGGAGTTGAAAACTGGGCTTCACTTCTCAACTTTCCACACCTCTGAAGCTGTGTTTTATTTTATTTTGAAAATTGGAAATGTAGCTGCTATTTTGTAAATGGATCGGGTAAATACATACACAGTTAAGGGCTGTTTCACTCTTAATCGAATCAGGATTTTGGCAGTAAAAGTCGGAAGACCTGCTGTTTTACAAAGTCAAAATCTTACTTTATCTTATTATGATTTGAAATTACATTTTAGCCGACCTAACGGCTACTCCTGGGCGCAGCCAACACAGAAGCGTCATCTGATTAGCAGGACGTTTTTATTTCGCCCTGCTGCCGTGGGGACAGCAGTACTTGGTCTCATTTGACAGTTCAGTCTGTACAGCCCGTACTTCAATCTGTACATTTATCCCAGGAAGGAAAAAAAAATTTCAGTGACTTGGTAACTAATTTTAATTGATGTCTAGAACAAAGAAACCAAGCAAACGGAGTGAGACTCATCTTAGAGCCGAGGTCTACGAAGCCACTGAAGGAAACTCGTGTGCTTGGGTGTTTTCACACAGCACTTCCTGAACAAGGTGTGTGTGTATGCACGTGTGTGTGTGTGTGTGTGTGTGTGTGTGTGTGTGTGTTGGGGGAAACATTCCTGTTTTAGGCAGTCCCTGCCACCAAATCTTGGTGGGTCAGATGGGGGTGGCCTCATCCTAAGACACCAATGTAGGTGACGTGGAAGCCAGAGAATTGAGAAAAGCCAGCATCTGACCTCAGAAACTTCCCCTCTCGGTCCAAATGTTCAATTCCTGGTTGAGCGTTCAGACTGTCAACTGAGGAACAGGCCTATTTACTATGTGGTGTGCTTGGAATGTTTGTCCCCCGGAATTCACGCGTTGGAAACTTAATTCCGGAAGCCCTCTGTGACCGGTGTTGAGAGGAGGGACTCTGAGGAGGAGCGGGGGTCACCAGGACTCTGCTCTCCTGAACGGAATAATCCATTCCTGGATTTGTGGATTCCTGTGTCATCTCAGTAAAGGCTTTGCTCTAGAAGCCGCTTCAGTCTCTGGCTTGTTTGTCTCACCCTGTGTTGCCCTCTGCCACATCACGGGCCAGACGGAAGGCCCTCACCAAAGGTTGCTACCCTGCTATAGGACTACCAGAACTGTGAGCTAAATAACATTTTTTCTTTTTAAAAATTACCCGGTCTGTGATATTTGGTTATAGCAATAGAAAGCAGACTTAGACGTAATGCCATGTGAAGCACCCAGGACTTCTTTTTTATCCTTTTGGAACAGCTGCGGCGCATCGCTCACCGTTGCACCAATGAGGCATGAACATTGGATATGCCTGGGCAGCCCTTGAGCCACCTGGTTAAGACCCCACCTACCTCTGCTCCCCGCCTGCACCTGACTTCCACTCCTCCTCCAGAGCTCTAGCTCCTCCGTCCCTCTTCATGGACATGACAGTGTCGGGCGCTGGATGGTAACCGAGAGCTCCAGACCTGCTTTCTTGGATTGCTGGCCTCCTTGGCAGAGTTCACCTCCCTCTGCAGGCCGCAGGGTCCCTTTGTACCTCTCTTCTCACACTCTTACTACACTGCCAAATGCTTGGTTATTTATAGTCTTCTCCTTTTCTGGGAGGTGGAACCAATTACATTAGCTTTTTAAATTCCATTATCTAATCGAGTGCCTGGAATGCAGCAGTTGTTCAACAAACATTAATTGAAAGTCTGAAAGAAAATTAATCCTTAAGTCAACCATATAATGATAGAACTTAGCCAGGCTGCAGCAGATCATGAATGAAGGTAAGAGCAAATTTATAACCTCCACATAGAAATAAATTACTTCATTGTCGTAAAATATAAGAAGAGACCACTTCTATAAATTTTTAATTTTTAAACGAATTTTATCAGTGTCCTGTAATTATACATCATAACAAGGTTAGAGTGACGCAAACACATACATACACAGGGACCTGGTGTATTTCCCTTGGGTCTCACCTTGCCCCTCCCCCTCCCTTACATAATATTGATATTGGTATTGATAACTTTATATAAGAACAGATACTATTTGAAGTGTTTCCTTCATTAAGCCTCCCCTTTCCCCTCCCCACCTCCTTCCTAAATCCCCTTCCACTATTCTCTTGGTTTCTCCCCTCATTTGTCCAAAGTCCTTTCATTTCCCAATTTCTCTCTAGCTTCCACATATGAGTGGAGACATATGACCCTTCACTTCTAAGGTACCAGTAGCCTTTTTTAATTGCACAAGTAATATATAGAAGGATCCTCATCGGCAGCATACCTCACAATTCACACAGAGTACAAAGCAGGCGTCCTGGCTCGCTCCTCTTCCTCTCTCTTGCTCTGAAGCAAAGCTTTTCAGTTCACCAAAATCTCCAATCCTTTCTTCATTCTGCTTATAGAAACGAGTATGTTATATGTAGGTAAATCATGCTATCTTGGTTTGTATGTTTTTGTGTTTAAGTAGATAACTAACACTTGTAATTTTCCTGAGACTTTTCTAAGCGCATAGTTCGCTCATTTGCTAATGTGACGGGTCCTGTCATTGCACCAACCTTAGAAACGAGAAAACGGAAGCTGGGGTCTGAGCGGCCTGCCCAGGGCTACAAGTGGTACGCCAAGGACAGGCCCAGGGGCCTGGATCCAGAGCTCCTAATCTTCGTGTTCTGTTAGGTTCCAAAGGAGACCATATCAAATGAACCATTTTGCGATATTTTTCACCTAAAGATATGTCTTAGATATTTCTTCATGTCTTTGCTTATAGATATAATTCATTATTTATCATTATTAGCTAATATTCTATAGCATGGCTGAGTATGGTGGTGCACACTCGTAATCCCAGTACTTGGGAGGCTGAGACAGGAGGATCGCAGGTTTGTGGCCAGTCTCAGTAACTTAGTGAGGTCCTCAGCAGCTAAGTGAGGCCCTGTCTCAAAATAAAGAATAAAATAGGGCTGGGGGTGTAGCTCAGAGGTGGAATGCCCCTGAGTTCAATCCCCAGCACCAAAAACTAAAACATATGTATAGATAGATAGATGATGGCTAGCGTGGATGCATCCTAATTTATTTTGCCATTGCTATATCTATGGATATTTAGGTTGATTCCAGTTTATGATCATGTATTTACAACAAATATCCTTGCACACTCTTTGTGCACAAGTGACAATATTTCTGATTCATACCAATAAAAACAAAATATTGGGCCAAGTGGTATTATGTATGTATAACATTAAGCTTTAATAGAGCCTGCTAATTTTTTATCCAAAGAGGCTTTGCTAGTTATCATTTCTGCCATCCAGTACTATTTTTGTCTTTTTTGAAATGTCTTGAGTATGGAAATGCAAAGGCAATAGTGGTTAGTTTTAATTTGCATTGCCCTAATTATGTCAGGTTCACTTTTACCACTTTCATGTTGATTTGGAGAGATTCTTTATATATTCTGGACACTCACTCTATACATCTGACAAATGTGGCTTTAAATTTTCCCATTCTGTTACTTTTCTTTCGACTTTGTTGACTCCTGTTATTCAGCTATTTTAAAGATTTATGTGAAGAAAACTCTTCTGAGCTTTTTACATTGCTTAAGAAAGTCTTTTCTACCAAAGAGTTTTAATCATATACTTTATTATGATATAATTACATTGAGATTTGTCTTGTTTATTTGCCTATTTACATATAGATTTTCATCTGGAATTTATTAATGTCCATAATGGAGGTAGAAATGTTTTTCCTATTCAAATTTTCCAGTACTGTTATTGAATAATTCTTCTGTTCCTTACTGATTTGAAATACCACTTTATCATAAACTTAGCAAACATTACTTTATTCTGATAATTGTGGTAGAATTAGCATATGCAAAACAGGGAGATAAGACAAACATATCAGTAATCACAGTACATTAAGCTACTGTGATTTGACTCCATCCATAGGATTACGTGACTGATATTTTACTGAATCTCTTCTCACTATATAATAAGCGTTTAATTTATCAACTGCTTTAGTAAATAAAACAACGATGGAATACTATGTTTGATATCTAATTAACATAACTTGTCATTTTAGACAATAAGGAGGGGTGGTGACTAGACTGTACACTTTACTCCTGGTAATAACATTTACTTGCTCAAATGCTCCAAAAAATGAAAATATTTTAAGAGTATTGGCATGTTTATATGTTTTGATCTAGTAGATCTTTTTTTTTTCTTGCGGTATCAGGGATTGAACCCAGGGGCGTTCTACCTCCGAGCTACACCCCCGGCCCTATTTTTTATACTTTATTTTGAAACCGCGTCTCACTAAGTTGCGGAGGGCCTCACTAAGTAGCTGAGGCTGGCCGAGAACCCAGATCCTCTGGTCTCAGCCTCCCAAGTACTGGGATTACAAGCGTGCGCCACCACGCCCGGCTTGATCTAGTAGATCTTTTTCAAGATATGTATCCAACAGGAATAATCAGATGTGGAATCAAAGATTAATATACTTAATGTTCCAGGTATATCTTCATATACTCGAAAGAATGGAAACACCAGGAGACCTGGCAGTCAGGACGGGGGTAAAACAGGTCCATGACTGGGGGAGAATTTTATTTACTTCGCGCAGTGGCGCTCTGTAGATGTGGCGTGGAAGTCCCTGCGGCTCTTCGCCAACTCTCTGTCCCTCCCCACGCTCCGGGCACGTGGGCGCTCGCTCTTCCTGGACACCTCACGATTGTGCGGGGCCATGAGAAGGCCTGACCTGAGTCATGTGCAGGGTGACAAGTGCCATTTCCAGGTCAGAGCATTTAATAACTAAAGGGAAACCCTCCATGTTTAGCAAAGGAGCCAACAACATTTGAAACTGCACAGCTCAGTGAAGACGGTAAGTCGAGATCTTCTATTATCCAAAAACGGAAATACATATCAGAAAGAAACATACTGACACATACTGGTTTTTTTTGTTGTTGTTGTTTGGTTGGTTGATTTTTTGTTCTTTATTTTTGTGCTACTAGAGATTGAACCCAGAGGCGCTCAACCACTGAGCTATACCCCCAGCCTTTTTAAATTTTTTATTTTGAAACAGGGTCTCTCTAAGTTGCTGAGGCTAGCCTCAAACCTGCAATCCTCCTATTTTAGCCTCCCAAGTACTGGAATTACAGGCATGCACCACCACGCCTGGCTCAGACACATATCTTTTTTTTTTTTTTTTTTTTGCAGTACTGGGGATTGAACCCAGGAGCATTCTACCTCCGAGCTACACCCCCGGCTCTATTTTTGGTTCTTTATTTTGAAATGGGATCTCACTAAGTTGCAGAGGGCCTCAATTAAGTTGCAGAGGCTAGCCTCAAACCTGCAATCCTCCTATATCAGCCTCCCAAGTACTGGAATTATAGGCGTGCACCACCACACCTGGCTAGACACATATCATTTTAAGTCACTAGTCATTGATCAATTCAGATGATAAAGCTTACAAAGTAATATCAAGTAGATAGCATGGGTAGAATTGTGTTGTATAGGTGTGAAGTCAAATTTTCTTCTTTGTTAGGGGAGAAAATAGCATAACTAATACTAAAAAGGGGGGGAATAAAAAGAATGCCTGAATATTGTTTTTATCTGGATATTGGAACTATATAGTTTTCCTTTCTCTTGTTTTTTTTTTGTATGTTCTAAAATAAATACACATTATTTAATTATTATAAAATCTGCTTTTAATTTATAGTGGTTATATAATATTTCAACATGTGACTATATAAATAAATCAACCTCTCTTCATTGCTATGAATTTTTATTTATTTAAGTTACAGTTTTCCACGGTCTCCATACGACAGTGCATGCCACTGTGTCTAACTTCTCGTTGTTTGGGTTTTTGACTTCAGTACTCGGGGTGGAGCCCAGGTCCGTGCATGCTACTCACGTGCTCTTCCACTCAGCAAATCCCCAGCCCCCTCGTGTGTGTGACCCCTATCTAGCAATTCAATTATTGCCATAGGATCAATAATAGAATCAAGCCGGGCGTGGTGGCGCACGCTTGTAATCCCAGTACTTGGGAGGCTGAGACAGGAGGATCCGGGTTCACGGCCAGCCTCAGCTACTTAGTGAGGCCCTCTGCAACTTCGTGAGACCCTGTTTCAAAATAAACAATAAAATAGGGCTAGGGGTATAGCTCGGAGGTAGAGTGCCCCTGAGTTCCATCCCCAGTACCGCAAAAAAAAAAAAAAAATAGAATTAATTGCTCAGTGCATGTGGATATTTTAGGACTGCTTTCCTTAATGCTTGTATCAGTTGTACTTTTATTGGTTAGAGTGCTCATTCTTCTATAAAAATGACAATATCGAGGAGTGGGATTTTATTTCCCATTTTAACTTGATAATTAGACCAGGAAAATCTTCTAGGCATATTTTCTTAATTCCATCCGTCTTAAGCCATCCATGGTGAAGCGCTGACGTTGCTCTGGCTTTCCTACCTCTTCTGGGCTGCTCTGAGGACCTAGCATGCACAACGAGTACCTCCGTGGGCCACTTGGGCATCCACCGCCTGAGAGAGACATCACCTGAAGTCTTGGCACCTTCCACAG
Source organism: Glis glis (assembly GCA_004027185.1). Taxonomy (NCBI): domain Eukaryota; kingdom Metazoa; phylum Chordata; class Mammalia; order Rodentia; family Gliridae; genus Glis; species Glis glis. Next base: position 509 of record PVJS01012627.1, on the reverse strand, counting down.
TTTCCCTGAGGACAGCTTTGGGTTCCTGGGCAATGCTGAGCTGCTGCACTGGTTTTCAGGGTTTACATCCATTTCTGCATTTGTGTGGTTTGGGAAACAAGCGGTTTGTGGATCGACAGGAGCCCGCAGAGAACAGAACATAGCACTGACTTCGATTTCTTTATTTGTTGTCAGGTGGCCAGTGCATTCTCAAATTCAACTTCCATCTCATTTTTGACACGTGGAACCATCTTTGCTCCGCTCTCTTCTGGATTCATTGTTCCGACGACACTAGAGCTAGTGCTCTTCCCTGACGGCTGCAAAATTATGTTCGTGGCGTCTGTCTTTATACCTCATCTTCTTCTGCCATCTTGAAAGCAAAACAAAGGAAAATATACACTGTACAAAGAGTAACCAAAAGAGACCTGGAGTGGCCATGCTAGTATCAGACAAAAGAGGGGCGACTTTTAGCAAACCGGAGGAGGAGGAAGCCTGGGAACACACACACACACACAATCACACACACACAC
>PVJS01012626.1:0-43514 GCA_004027185.1 Glis glis | reverse complement strand
TTTTTTTTTTTTTTTTTTTTTGCGGTACCAGGGATTGAACACAGGGGCGTTCTACCTCCGCGCTACGTCCCTGGCCCTATTTTTTATACTTTATTTTGAAACCGGGTCTCACGAAGTTGCGGAGGGCCTCACTAAGGAGAGAGAGAGAGAGAGAGAGAGAGAGAGACAGGGAGACAGAGAGAGAGAGAGCTGAGGCTGGCCGCGAACCCGGGTCCTCCGGTCTCTGCCTCCCAAAGTACTGGGATTACAAGCGTGCGCCACCACGCCCGGCTCTATCTATTTATTTTTTGAAACAGGGTTTTGCTAGGTTGCTGAGAGTTTGGCTGAGTTGCTAAGGCTGTCCTCAAACCTATGATCCTCCTGTCTCAGCCTCCCAAGTACTGGAATTACAGGCGTGTGCCACCACACCTGACACTCCTTATGTTCTCACAGATTTTCAACTTTTAACTTTTATAAGTTAGCAACTTTCACTACAAATATGACAGAAACAAAAAGGCAATAGGATTTGATTGACCAGGGGGGAGATCCTGTGGACCTCAGTCCTTCCAGCCACAGGACACAATTTAATGCCTCACTTAGAGTACAAGTATGACAAATCACCCAGGGCGCAGCTCTCGCGATCACCCACGCGCTCTGCTAATGTCGCTGTTTCTGTCATGGGTTTCTTAGCTTCACGGAAGCTTTGGCAATATCTGATACTGCTGCTTTCATTTAGATATCCTAATCCAACTCAAGTTTGGATAGTCTACCTTTCTCTCCCCCGATGGACCTGTCATGGATTAGAATATTTCTCCTCTCAAAATATACACTGAAGCCGGGTGCCCTGCTATTTGCCTCTAACCCCGGGATATGGGAGGCTGAGACAGGAGGATCACAGGTTCCTCTTCAGCAATTTAGTGCGACCCTGTTTCAAAACTGAAAAAACAATTAAAAAGGGAAGGGATTATAGCTGGCAAGTAGAATGCCCCTGGGTTCTACCCCCAGTACCACACACACACACACACACACACACACACACACACAGTATGCCAACTCACAGTATCTTGGCTTGCAGGCCTCCATGCCAACGTGACTGGAGTCCTTAGTAAAAGGAGGCATGTGAAGAGATGGATGGGGCTGCGTGCAGGTGGAGGATTGCAGAGTGCAGCTCTTATAACTGAGAAATGCTAAAGATCAGCAGCAAACCACGAGAAGCCAGGAGGAGGCAAGCGTGGACTGTCCTGCAGGTTTCAAAGGGCACGACCCTACCAACACCTGGGTTTCTGATGTTCAGTCTTCAGAACCGTGAGACGTCAAATTCTGTTGTTTACATCACCTAGTTTGTGGCGGTTTGTTAAAGCCACATCGGGGTATGAGCATGAGCCTCTGCGTGGACTTGCTGTTCTTTTCATACCTGTCCTCCCTCGATGCCCAGGTGCATTCTGCCCTACCCTGGGAGGCTGTCCAGGACAACTGCAATCAGCACACAGCTGCCCTCCGACTTCTACCTGGATGTGGCCAATGGGGAGCCCAGCAGGAGGTCAGAGGCAGAGAGGAGATGGCGGTCAGGGCTTTACCACCCAATTTCCTCCATGAGCTGTATCTCTTGACTGATAACGTGGACACAGAAAGCCATCTGAAAGCCTGTTTATTTCAGTTCTGCAAGGATGGCACATCAGGGCTGCTACGCTAGAGGCGTGAGAGGAGTGTGACCTTATGACATGAGGCAGACGCCAGCACATGAAGGGCTTGCTTCTCCCGTGGGTCAGTCTCGTCCCCACTCCTCCTTTCTTCCACGTTGTCTCCAGGTTCTGGGAACAGCCCCTCCCCTTTATGCACCTGCTGCTGCACTGGGATTAGCCTGTGCTACCACACAATCCACTGTGGTTCCCTGCACCCCACGCACGTCATTGTAGATGGACCTTTTAGTTAATTTTCCTTAATCTATGCTAAATTGATTTAGGATGGATCAATTTCCTTGTGAGACCCTTAGTGCCACAATGCCTCTGAATCCAAAACATAATTAAAACATGTTCACCACTTGGCCCCTCTTTAGTTTCCTCTCTTGGAATTGCCTTCCCTCCTACAGCCATCTGTCAAACCTGGCAACCCCTGCTTGAAAAGGAGGTTTCAGGCAGACCTAGTGGGAGGCCAATCCGGGCAAGGATGTGAATGAGTGTAGATGTGAAGGCTGCCTCGCATGCAGCCCTGGAAAGTGGCAGCTGAGGCCACAGGGGCAGTGGGAGCAGAGGCCATGCCACTGACTGATAGGAACATTCTATCCATTGAGGCAGACTCCAGGCGAGCAGTTGGTGGTGTTGAGGTGTGGACCAATTGCACAGGGACAAGAGGCAGCAGAGTCCCCCTGACTGAGAAAATCAGGGCCTGTACTGTTAAGTCAGGAGGTTGAGGTCCTCTTTCTGTATGTCTAGTGTATGTGAATCCTCTTTCTCCCCTGATTCAGAAGGGCAAAGGAGAGGCAACATCTAAGACTTTGCATTCCCATTCCATTTAAGAAAATTACTTTTAGGCAGATGTGGTGCTGCACATCTGTAATCCCAGTACATGGGAGGCTGAGACAGGAGGATCACAAGTTTGAGGCCAACAATTTAGCAAAAGGGCTGGGAGTGTAGTTCAGAGGCAGAATGACCTTGGGTTAAATCTCCAGTACCACAGAAAAGAAACAAACAAACAAAAAAAGAAATTACATTTATAGTTCTACTTCACATTTAGAAGTAACCTCTACTCCCATTCTTCCATACTAGGGAACATCTTACTTACTGTGAGTTAATGGCAGTTACGTTATCACATTATGATAGGTTTATTTAAAGTGGCTTCTGAGAAGTAGCACGGGCTCGTCCTGAGGCCACCATCTTGAACAGTGCTGATGGGTGGGACTGAGCTGTATGGGAAGCTGAGGACCAGGCTTGTCCAGGATGGCTCAGGGCTCTCTATTCAAACATAGAACACATTCCCTCAAAACACAGTTGGAGTCATCCTTTGCCACCTCCCTTTTTCCTGTCCAACCTTTTTACTTATTTCCAGAATCCCTGTCCTTCTCTATACCCTCTAGACTCACTCCTCACCTCTCCCGAGGCATTTGCTATGGTTTGGTTTGGCCCCCCCCAGTCCCTGAGTCGGCAACTTGACTCCTCATGCAGCATCGTTGTGAGACTGGACTTTTGAGAGGTGATAGGGTCATGAGGACTCTGCCCTCGTGGAGGGATTAGTGTCCATCATGAGAGTAGGTTGGTTACTTCTACAGGGGAGTTGTTCTAAAAGCAAGTCTGGCTCCTCTTGTTCTTCAACTCTGTTGCCCTTCCACCTTCTGTCATGGGATGATGCAGTATGAACGCCCTCAGCAGGTGTCAGTGCCCTGCTCTTGGGCTTCCCAGCCTCCGGAAATGTGAACCGAATAAGCATCTAGTATTTATAAATTAATCCGCTTGTGGTATTCTGTTATTGCAGCAGAAAACAGACTAAGACAATATACTGTAAATGTTCTTTTCTTGGTAAGGCCTGTCCACACGAAACCTACTTAGAACTATAACACCCTCCTTTCTCTAAGCCCAAGCACTCTGGTTTCTCCTTAGTATATTGTCCCTTTTCTTTTACTCTCATGACAATTATTTAACCTACTGTATTTATTACTTATTGCATATCTTTCTCAAATAGAATGCAAACATCGCAAAGGTAGGAATTCTTTTGTTATTATTATTTCTTCATAGATGTGTTCTCATTGTCCCAAAGAGTGCTTGGCATACAGTAGATGCCTGATAAATAATTATGAATAAATGTATGGAATCTGGTGGACTTGTCTGCTTCAACATTAACTTAGCTTGATCCAAAGTATGGATTAGTAGACATTTGTGTAGAGCTGGGAAGTGAAGCAGCCCTGTGGCCAAGCAGAGGGGAGACTCTGAAGGAAACCAGCCAGCAGCTGGGTAGCAGGTAAGAGGGACTCAGGTCCTGCTGGTCTTGCAAGTCAGGGCTCACAGTCATTATACTTTAGATCTCAGAATAATGTTATTCAGTTATTCCTGTGGTTGGTGAAGCCCATTCCAGTGATGGATTTATTTACATATAAATATATTTTATTTCCATGTATGTATTCATATACAATTAAATATATATGTATACACACATATATATTTTGAAAATATACAGCATATATACATCATTTACTTATCTATTAACTAGACTGTGACACTATGGAATTCAGAGACCATTTACCCAGGAATTTAGCCCAATACTGAATATAGTATATTGCCATGGTAGACCATCAGCATTTGAACTCAATTTAAATTAGTAGACACTCTAAAGATATTTTGAAGGCAAAAGTATTCTGAGTTCAACAGAAGAGTCAGCTAGGTAGATATACCAATTGTTACCTCACAAATTAATTCAAACAGTAACGGGCAGGTATTTAACATTTATGAAGAAAAGGTTTAACCTGTTTTCAAAGTATGAATCTGAGAAAATTATAGTCATAGGAAAAATCGTAGGACAATTCCTACTGTTTTAACAACAAATATTATTGCATTTCATGATGTGAGTGCATTGTTAAATTAAAAATAAAACATTGACTTAAGCTTGATCTAGAGGTGATTGCTTGCTAACGGCTCAAGTCACTTGTGATAAAGCTCTGCAACTGAAATGAAGAATTACTAAAAGTGCAATGAACAATAGAACGTGTCTATGGAGGTGGTTCTGAGCTTGAAGAAACAAGTTAATGTGATTTTATCAATATCCAGGTAAAAGATGTTGGAACCTCCGGAAAAGATAACTGAGAACCTCAGTGAAGTATTCACACTCAAGACATCCAGAGATGAGGGATTAATAAGAGAGAGAGTTCAAGAGTGAAAGCTTATCAGTATTTCAGAAATGTGAACAGAAAGTATTGTCCAATGTTAATAACAGTAAGAGGAAGTGTGATAAGTGAGGGAATTAAGTATCTAGATACTGTAAAAATCATATTACTATTCCTCCATACGATATTTGAGATCCTTACGCTACCAAGGAAGGAGGCAGAGAAAAAATAGTGTGCGTGTGTGTTCATTCAGGAATGACAAAGGAAAGAACAGAGAAGACTCTAGAAAAATGCAACTACATTGGCTTCGGGGCACGCAGCCTGCGCACGGCATAGACTCCTGCGCCCTCAAGGGAGAGCAACACTCGGATCCATACTCTTCCATCACTGTGTTGCGAATCTTAATAATTTTGTCTTTGAACTTGCATTTTGCAAGAGAAGTCCCATGGGACAATTGACATTCCGGTCAGTAGAGGAAATTCTGCCAGGAAGCATTAAGTGGTCTGAGCAGCAGTTTTGCCATTCAACATGTATGCATAGGCTGGGGTAGTCTGAGGAGGGGTGATGGGATGGCAGTGGGGTTGGTGGCAGCAGAAGCAGACAATGTGTCCCTAGTGATCACAGCCTCAGGAGAGAGACAGGAGGGGCTCCGCATGGGGCAGCACCTGGACCCTTGGCGGGACCCAGTCTCACATCTCCACCCCTGAGGTGTCTGCACAATATTAACTGTGGCCTTTGTACCAGGATAGGACCTGCAGTGCTCAGATGCTATGCCTCATCGGGGAACTATCATGGAATGAAAGTGAGCACGTGGAGGGCTGCCAGGGGATGTGGGGGAGTGGGAATCTCACAATATTCTTTTCTCCACAAAAGCAAGAAGAAAATCAGAAACAAGAATGTCATCAGAATCAGTTTTATTTTTTTTATCAAAATTTTGGAGACTAAACAAAGGCTTGTGGGAACTGGGGGAGCATTTGTCCAAGCTAAATCTTGGTAAGAATGGGTGGTTTTGAGGCGTTTTAATCTGTCCTAGTCTGATCTCCCATTTCCAGGGCATTTCCAGCCCAATTTGTAATAAAACATATAGATTAGCAGCCACCAGAGGGGGTAGCAGGGTGCAGGCGTGCTTTAAAAGCCTCATACCCAGAAAACTGTCATTAATTAAGTTGTCTGGTGGTTCTCTAGAGAATAATGAATTGGCAAGACTGTCTGTATTTAACATGACTCTGAGTCTATCTAGTGTGTGTGTGTGTGTGTGTGTGTGTGTGTGTGCGCGCGTGCGCGCGCGTGTGTGTGTAGTCATTTACCCAGAGGCAAATGTCAGAAAAACTAAACAAAATAGGCACTTTATAACTTCAGACTACCAGAGGCAGAGAACATTTGTTGGGCTAAACAACAGATGAGTCAAAAGCCTTAATAGGAAAAATCATAAAATGAGTTGTCCACAGGGCTTTGACATACTCTGAAGTATTCCTGGGAATTTGGAGGGCTGTGTGCATACCCAGGGCTTTGTGTGCTCAGAGGCTGGAGAAAGGTCTGAGAAGGTCCCACACTCCCAACTGTGAATGATCTCGACATTCAGCAGGAATAGGAAGTGAAGGCATAAATGTTCAGTCTAGGCATGTATAACATGCCCACCACCCACTGAGAGCTCTTGGCAGACACTAGCAGACTTATTGGTTACAAGAATTGAAGAAAACCTCTGTCCAATCCATTAACTGACCAATAAACCAACTGAGCAGACACCTGTGACCACACATGACAAAGAATACAGATGTCAGAGAATTATTTCATAAAAGTCATAGAACAAGAAAAAAATTCACTTCAACCAACAGCAAGAAGAAAAGATACTGAGGTGGTGTGAGAATTTGACATCTAGATTTATTGCATTATGTTATTCAAAAATATAATTATCAAACAAAATTATATGGCATGCAAAGTATTGAAAACATAATGTCCTTACATGAGAATAAAAAGTCAATAGAAATTCTTCTTTAGGAAGCCTACATCTTGGATTTACTAGACAAAGATTTTAAATGAACTATGCTAAATATTACTGAAGAACCAATTGCAATCATGTCTGAACAATTAAAGGAAAGTATGAGAATGATGCTTCATCAAATAACAAAGAGATAGAAATTATATTTAAAAAAAACAAAAGGAAGAAACAGTTCAAATGCTATGTACATACATGAATTTATCAATGCCAGTCTCAATGATATGTAAGGAAATGTGGAAGGCATCGGTGGAATCCAGAGTGAAGCACACCAAGGGCTGTGTGCATGAATATTTCTACCACACTGAATTTCATTATGATGCGTAATTACAATTCACCAATAAAAGTACATTAAAAATGGAAATTCTAGAGTTGGAAGGGCTTGTAATCAAGATAAAAGACTCAGTAGAGCAGGAAGCACAAGGTAAGGCAGAATAAAGAATTCACAAATGTTATGATAGCTGAATTGAAATTACCTAGAGGAGCAGAAAGAAAAATGATGAATAGTATTTAATACAGGTTCAGGGTCCTGTGAGACAGTACCAAATGTATCAACACATTCATAATGGGAGTCCCAAAAACAAAAGAAAGAAACATAGAAAAATATTTGGCAAATAATAGAAGACAATGTTTGAAATATAATAAAAATTAATTGACATATCCAAGAAGCTCAATAAACTCCAAGTAGAAAAATTCAAGCAGAGGTACACCTGGAGCTTTTATAATTGAACTGTCAAAAGTGTAAAAGAAAAACTTGAAAGCAGCAAGAACAAAGCAATTCACCAAATTCAAGGGATACTTTATGTGATAATAGGTGACTTCTTAACAGAAATCATGAAGGCCTGAAGGTATTAGAATGGCATGTTTTAAGTACTGAAAGTAAAGAAAAACACCCTATGAAACATGAATTCTTTATATGGCAAAATCATCTTTTGAAATTTTGGAGGAGAAATTAAGACATTCTTAGATAAACAAGAATAGAATGTGTAGCTAGGAAAAAGGTACCATAAGGATTACAAACTGCAATTATTTAGGCAGAAATAGAAGGACACAAACAAATTCCAAATGTATGTGAAGAAATAAAGAACACTAGTACAGGTCACACATAAATAAATATAAAGAAAAATAAAGATGAATTTTATGTTTGCAACATACTTTTTCTTTCTGGTTTTTAAAAACTATATAAAGCAATGATTAAAAGTCTGTATTGATAATATAAGAAGATATAATTTATATGACAATAAGAATACAAAGAAGGGTGGAAGGAACAGAGTTTTGTAAGAGCATAATTTTTGTATATTATTTGAAATGGTAGAAAAATATAGAAAATAGGAATATAGAAAATATATAGAAAAATATCTATTTAACAGAAATGAAGAAATAATGATGAGAATGAGAGAAAAAAGTAAAAAGACATACAGAAAACAAATGACTAAAAGTAACATGTTTAAACCTGCCTTACTTGTATTTATATTAAGTGTAAGTGGATTAAATACTCTAATCAAAAGGAAAATGTTGGCAGAATGGATTTTAAAAAGCATGATCCTGTCTAGTAAACACCTTAGAATCAAAGAAACTGTTAAAAGTCAAGTAATAGAAAAAAAACATACCACACAACAGATAATGAAAATAGAGTTGGAATGGCCTTACTAAAATTAAATAAAACAGACTTTAAGACAAAAATTGTTACTCAGCCATTTCATGATAAATACGTCAATTCATCAAGAGGACGAATGATTACAAGTATATAGTTAATTAAAAACAGAACACCAAAACACAAAGCACCAACTGACAAAACTGAAGAGAAAAACAAACAACTCAAAATAATAACTGAAGATTTCAACACTCTGCTTTTAATAATGGGCAGAACAAGGAGCTAGAAAATGAGCAAAGAAATAGAGGAACTGAACAACACTATAAACCAAATAGACCTAATAGATATTTCTTGAGAACTCCTCTCATGGACAGCAGTATTCATGGTTTTTTTTCCATTTGCACATAGAACATTCTGAAGGACAGTCCATATACTAAGTCATAAAATAAACCTCAATAAAGTTAGAAGAATTGAAAGAATACAGGATATGCTTTCTGATCATAATGAAATAAATTTTAAAACAAAAAGGAAGAAAATTTGGGAAATTTAGAAATGTATAAAAATTAAACAGTGCATTCCTACATAATATGTTGGTCAAAAAAGAAATCATGGAAATCAGAAAATACTTTGGCATGAACGGAAATGGAAATGCAACATACCAAAACCTGTGAGATGCAGTTAAAGGAGTGACTACAGGAAAATTTATAGCCATAAGCTTTATATTTTAAGAGAAGAAATATTTTGAATTAAAAATCTAACTTTCCATTTGAAGAAACTAAAAAAAGGAAGATCAAATTAAATCCAGTGCAAGAAAACAAAGGGAGTGAAAATTAGAGTGGCAATAACATAAATTGAAAGACTCTAGTGAGAGTGATTACAGGTAGGGAAGTCTTGAATGACTAAAATCAGAAATGAAAAAGGGAATTACTACCAATCATATAGAAATAAAAAGAATTATAAGTGAATACTATTAACAGGTTTACATAAACAAATTGGATAGTCTAGATAAAATGAGCATGTTTCAGATAAATGAAAAACACTATCAAAATTATATTTTTTTGCATCAGACATAGAAATTCTGAACAAATCTATAACAACTGAGAGGCTGAATTAATTCTTAGAAAACTTCCAGCAGAGTGAAGCCAAGGACTGGAAGATTTCAATGATGAATTCTACCAAATATTTAAAGAAGAATTAACATCAATTATTCACAAACATTTCCCAAAGTAGAGAAGACAAGGGGATACTTCTCATCTGATCCTAGGAGGCCAGCTTTATTCTGACACCAAAACAATTCAAAGACATTACACATAAAGAAAACTACAGACCAATGTCTTATTCGAATATCTTCAACTCAACACTAGATGACGGTATCTGGAATCACATAAAACAAAATATACTCTATCTTCAAGTGGGATTTATCCCAGGATTGCAAAGTTGATTCTAGTTATCAATATCAGCTACTATATTAATATAATAAAGGGAAAATACTGAATAATGATTGATGTACAAAAAGTTAAAAAATCCAAAATATGTTCATGAGAAAAACACTCAACAAACTAGAAGTAAAAATAAATTTCTTCAACCTGATACAGGGCATCCACAAAATACAGAGTAAACATCATGTGTAATCATGAAAGATTGAAAGCTTTCCAACTAAAATAAGGAATAAGGTAAGGATGTCCATTTTTGGCCACCTCCGTTCAACATTATCCTGAAAATTCTAGCCAGGAAAAAATAGACAATAAAGTAAATAGAGTGCACCCAGATTGGAAAGGAAGATTTAGAATTATCTGTATTTGCAGAGGTCATGATTTTAATTATAAAACATCCTAAGGAATCTATAAAAATACTATTTGAGTTACTAAATTGAGGAAGGATAATTATTCAAAGATATGTTTATTTCTATATACTAGTAATTCAGAATCTGAAAATGAAATTAAGAAAGTATTTACATTTATAATACCATCAAAAATAATGAAAATTCCTAGGAATAAGCTTCAAAGTATGAAATTGTTCAGTAAAAATGTTATTGAAAGAAATTAAGAAGACATAAAGGTAATGGCATCCCACGTTCATGGATTTGAAGAATCAGTACTGTATCCATGACAGAATACCCCAAACTAATATACAAATTCTATACAATTGCTATCAAAATCCCAGTTGTCTTTAAAAAATACATTGAAAGTTGTTTCTAAAATTTATATAGAAACTCATGGGATTTAGAATAGCTAAAAGAATCTTGAAAAATAAGAATTTGCAGGATTCACATTTTTTGGTTTTGAAACCTACCACAAAGTTGTCATATTCACAATTATATAATACTAGCATAAGGATAGACATATTGATCATGGAACAGAATTTACAGAGTCCAAAGATCCACCCATAAGTTTTTGTTACTTGCTTTTTGACAAAAGTGTAAAGACCAATCAATGGGGGAAAGAATAGTCTCTTCAACAGATGGTGCTGGGACAACTGGATATTTAGTTATAAAAGAATAAAGTTGGACTTCTGCCTCATACTATACAAAACAGTGGATTCAATGGGGAATATAAAATCTAAAGCTTTAAAACACCTAGAAAAAACACAGTGGTAAATTTTCATGGTCTTAGGTGAGGAAATGTGTCATCTTAGATATGACTTCAAAAGCATGCGCAACTAAAGATAACTTGAACTTCACTAAAAATTTAAATCTTTATGCTTTAAAGAACACTATTGGGAATTTGTAAGGACAATTCACAGACTACACAGATGGGAAAAAATACTTCCAAATCACACTATTTATAATTGGACTAATATCCAGAATACATAAAGAACTCTTACTATTCAATAAGCAAAAAGACTAATACTTTATTTTTAAAATTGTGCAAAGTAATCAAAAAGACATTTCTCCAAAAAGATGTGTGAATGGTCATAGATATTGAACTTTGTTCGCCATCTAGGAAGTGAAAATCAAAACCAAATTGTGAATGTCACTTCATACCTGTTAAAATGGCTATAATAATAATAATTTTTAAAAGATGGAAAATGATAAATATTAACAAAGATGTGGATAAATAGATCCTTCCTATGTGACTGAGGGAATATAAAATATTAAAGCCTGTTTGGAAGAAAAAATTTTGATTTCTCAAAAGATAAACATAAAGTTGCCATATGACGAGCAATTCTCCTCCAAGGCACATACCCCAAAGAATTTAAAAACTATGTTCACATTAAAAATTGCACATGAATACTCATTAGCCATGAGTATTATTAATCACAACCAAAAGAAGCAGAAACAATCCAAACAGTCATTACCTGATGAAGGGATACAAAATATGGTTTATCCATACAATGGAATCTTTTTTGACCATAAAAAGAACTAAAGAATTGATACGTGACAAATACCAGGGACTGGGGGATGGTCAGATTAGGGAGTTATTAGATCTATTCAGTTTGAAGTCTCTAGCCTCAAAACTGGTGCACTATTGGATCGCTTGCATTGGCAGGCTTAGAAATATAACTTAAATTTAAAGATTGTGCTTGTGATGAAAGAGACCACTTTTCACCTGAAGATTCAAATGGACCAATTTTGAATGAGGGAGGCAATTCTAGAGTTAATTTTTGTAATTGAAGATACTGCAGTAGAATATACAAAGCACACACACACACACACACACACATATTTGTTTTTTGTGGTGCTGGGGATTGAACCCAGGGGCATTCTACCTCTGAGCTCTATCCCCCAGCCCTATTTTATTTTTTCATTTGGAAACAGTCTTGCTAGGTTGTTGAGGGTCTCACTAAGTTGCTGAGACTGGCCTCAAACTTGCGATCCTCCTGACTCAGCCTCCCAAGTACTGGAATTACAGGCATGCACCATCACACCCAGATTAACAAAATATACTTTAAATTACATGCAATTCATGAAATCATAAATTATAATGAAATGAAATCACAAGTCACTGGCAAGCATTTTAAGAAATATCAAGGTGCCATTGCATAAACTGATATTCAAAATTAAACTCAGACTTATAGGTAACAGATCTGTATGAAGAGTTCACAGAAGATCATTCTGTGAGGGTCTTCCACTCTAGAGGTACTAACATTTATATTTTCAAATAATTTATCAGAGCTTTATACCAATATCATGACCTATGAAGCACTTGTAACTGCTTTAGTAATAGCTCTACCGGCAGAAACATCCTCCTCAAAATGTGAAATGTTTAATGATTACTTTGTAATTTTGTTTTCACCAAGAGCTTGGGATGTTGCTTTCCCTGAAGTGCCATAGGCTCCCTCACGGGCACTCTCAGTGGGTAAGCGCCTCTGCGCTTGGCCCACTCACCTCTGCAACATCTACAAGGCGGTTCCCTGATTTCTCCATGGGTGACTTCGTTAAAAAAAGAAAGCTTAATAGAACAACAGCCGGGGACCTCTATGAAAACCAGTTCAATCTTGCTTATGTTGTATTTCATCAATACCAATTACCCGTCAGATAGCCCATGTCTCTAAAGGGCTGATAGAATGATAGCAATTAAAGTAGCGACTGGCCACGTTTCCATGACATTGCCAAACTATAAATCTTGATGACCTAATAGATGTGTTTACAGAAAAGCAAGCCAGACAGAAAACCCTATGACCAATTAAGGCATCACATTCATAAAGTATTTTATTATATAGAAGTATGACCACAAAATATTATTTTCTGCAATTTGTATTCATCTATCGCTATCACTTTATTACATTTTGTGAGTAATAAAATACTTTAAAAGAAAAATACTTGCATTTTAGCACATTTAATTGCTTTTTTTCTGCTTTTTATGCATTGTTTTCCTGCCTCTGATGTTCATTTCACACCAGGCCTGGAAAATATACAGCTGGCCCTTAAGCAAAGAACCTTAAAGTGGTTGGGAATTCCATTTATTTATTTATTCATATATTTATTTGGTACTGGGGGTTGAACCCAGGGGCATTCTACCTCCAAGTTGTACATGCAGCCCTATTTTACTTTTCTTTTTTTTTTTTTTTTTTTTGCGGTACCAGGGATTGAACCCAGGGGCATTCTACCTCCGCGCTACACCCCCGCCCTATTTTTTTATACTTTATTTTGAAACTGGGTCTCAAAAAGTTGTGGAGGGCCTCACTAGGTAGAGAGAGAGAGAGAGACAGGGAGAGAGAGAGAGCTGAGGCTGGCTGCGAACCCGGATCCTCTGGTCTCCACCTCCCAAAGTACTGGGATTACAAGCGTGCGCCACCACGCCCGGTCTTACTTTTCATTTTGAAACAGGTTCTCCCTAAGTTGCTGAGAGTGGCCTCAAACCTATGATCCTCCTTTTTCAACTTCTCAAGCACTGGGATTACCCGTCTGGGTAGCCCTTTGAATATTGTTTTAAAAAATCGTATTTTTAAAGAAATAAAAATCCCATCAATGTTCAGATGGGCTTGATCTTTGTATATTAGATCCAGTGTGGCACCTTTCCTGTGGTCCCTAGTAGCTGCAAATGTCACAAGGAACGTCTGTTGGTGCTGGGAGGTGGATTCAGCCAGGGCCCAGAGTCTTTGACCAGAGACGAGACCACCACACTGCACGAGGGAGACTTGCAATCACACAAGCTCATTGTATGGCTCTACAAAGCTTGGAGCGCCACTGGCCTGTGGTGGGGGAGTCAGAATGCTGAGGGTGCACGACCGTCCCTCACAATGGACATTAATCATGCTTCAAGGGCTAGAAATGCTGCAGCTGAGAAAATTGGTTTTTCCCTGCCCAGTGTGAAGCACATTCACTGTGCACGGGTTACCAACTTGTGCCAATTAGTGGAGATGGAGCACTCTCATCCGCGTGCTCCATGAAACAGGTTTCTTACCTACATATAAGTAGTGAGGGACAGCAGAAGCCTACCATCCCTTGTGAGCTGGTCTTCCAAGGCTCAGGAAAGCTGGCCAGGGAGGACAGCTTCTCATGTGCAGGTACTCTGTGTCCCACAACTGAGGGGGCTCAGAGAGCAGCCCGTGCTGGTTTTTATACCTCAGGAGTGACAAGACCCACTGAGTAATGCACTGAAGGACATTGTGCTTCTAGAGTGGACCGAACAGAGAGCCTGGGCTGTTCTGGGCCATTCTTCCTTATCTCAGGACATCCAAGGTATTCTTGAGAATAAAAGGGGTGAACTGGGTTGGTCCAAGGCCAGCCTGAGAACTGTCCTGCAGTTTACAGGACTTGTGCTTGTCTGCTACTCAACAATCCCACTTCCGGAAGACCCGTCATGCAGACGATGTGTCTTACCTAAGCCAGTATAAGACACAGACTGAGCCGATTTAGGCGGCACAAATCACAGCACCGGGGAGTTTCAGGGTAAGTCGGCTTTAAAAAATCATTTTTTTCTCCTCATAGCCAATAGGATTTTCATTGTTTCTGAAGCTTGTGCAAGATGAAAATACACAGTGAATAAGTATTTTGATGTCACTCCATGTAATTTATTATGTTTACAGGGCACAAAAATATCTTCCATTAACCTATGACCTAAAGCCATAAGGCTAGCGCCAGTGCATACTAGCATTTGTGCGCTCAGCTATGTCATCTATCTTCTCCAAGATGTGATTTATTATGCTGCTGTTGCTATCTCCATTGATGAAGCCAGCACACCTACACGCCATTATCTACAGAGCTAGGATGAGCCAGATAAGGCAGCGGACCTCACAAAACTATCTGGTGCTACCAGGTTGGCATAGGCTTCTACAATTATGACATTTCCTACTTGTAAACATTTCCTGTGTAATTATACATATTGTTCCAATCTTCAAACAGATGAGCAAAAAAAAAAAAAAACTGGAAAGTCAAGCATGAAAAATCAAAAGTTCTTTTCCCTCAATGTGTGAAATTACCCTAGGTTGTTAAACTTGCCATGAATTTGCAATTTATTATAAAGGCGTCTTCCTTTCCTCCAGTAAGATATATCTTCTTTTTTTTTCCAATAAATTCATTGCACTTGGAAAAATACCCAGATGGTTTAATTTCTTTGGAGAAGTATATGTATCCACGATAACATTCACAGCTGCCAGAAAATGTGTTTCCCCATTGTGGCTACCACCTGATGTTCTTCACATAAAATTGGAACAAAAAATCGAGAGGCAAAGAATAAAAAATGAAGCAGCTTACATAAAAATGAAGACGATCACCATGTTCTCTTCGAGAAAAGTGGAATATTCCAGCTCTAAGAATGAAGCATATCATGAGTGACAAGCCAACGCAACAGAGAAGCGCCAATAACCTCTGAGTTGAAGGACTGCAGAGAGAGCAATCATGTGGGTGCGGTTAAAGAAGTCCTGGTCCGAGCTCTACTCTTTGGCCTTGAGTGATGCTGAGAGCCGTCTCGCCAGTGCTAGCTGGAAGATCTTAGAAAAATCAATGCTCATCAGCACCATTCACATTAACTTCTCACTTAAAAAGCCACCAGCCATGACTGTTTAAAAGATTTAATTCTTCTAGCTAGTCAAGAAAGCACCTACTGTGTTCTTTACATTGAATTGTAAATGAAAGGAGGACAAAAACTACACAGTACCAACAGACCTATACTTGCCTGAAAATTTTCTGTGTCTGTGCTAAATTATTTTTCTGCATGTATTTTGAAGCCTCCTCTTCTTTCCATATATCTGAATTCTCTCTGTATTCATTGGCTTCAAACATATACAAACATCTGGGGCCAGAAGTGATCTCTATTTTTTGAACCAACACTATCATCCATCTATCTATGTATCTATCTACCTACCTACCTACCTATCATCTATCTATTATCTATCCATTATCTATCTATCTATCTATCTATCTATCTATCTATCTATCATCTATCTATCATCTATCATCTATCTATCTATCTATCTATCTATCTATCTATCTATCTATATCTATTTATTTATCTATCTATCTATCTATCTATATCATCTATCATCTATCATCTATCTATCATCTATCATCTATCTAATCTATCCATCCATCCATCCATCCATCCATCCATCCATCCATCCATCCATTTATCCATCTATATATCTACCCATCCATCTATTTACCTTTCTTTTTTTTTTATGTCTCTGTCTTTAACCTACCACTGATTGTAAAAGAGTTAGGTGCAATTTTTCCCCTGAATACCTTGTAGCAAACATTGACATAACACACACTATGTGCTCAGCAATGTTCAGAACATTTAATACTCAGAACAACTATAAGCTTTATAGTATTATTACTAATCCATACTTAACTCCCAGTAACATAAGGCACCGAGATAAAGGAAATTTTCCCACAGTCACTTAGTTGGTAAATGGCAGAAGTGAAATTTAAACCCAGGCCATTAGGCTACAGAATCCAAACCCTTAATCATTTTTGGTATTTTATTTGTTTTTTTCACTCTCACAAAAACCATATAAAGAAAGAAACACCATCTTTATTTAGCAGGTGATAAAAAAATAGCTTCAGGGTTATGCATGCTAACAAATTATCTGCCCAAGTTTTATAAGTGCTGACAGAAGATGTGAAACTCCTAGTTGGGAGAAAAATGATTTAATTACTCATAGCAGTGGCAATAGTGATAGCCAGAATATCAGCACTTTTTGTGCCAGTTCCTCAAGCCATAATTTCAGCAGGGTGAAGTGAAGGGCATGGAATCATAGGAGGGGACCTGAGCCCAGGGAATCCAAATCTTTGAGTTATGGAAGGTAAGCATGTCTCCCCTTTTCTCTGGAGAAAGACAGTATCTTTCTTTATATTAAATTTATGTTTTAATTGACAAGATCTGTATGAATTATCATGCACCATATGCTATTTTGATATATGGATATATTTAGGAATGGCTAAATCAAGCCATTTAGCATATATATTACTTCACGTATTTGTCAATTTTCATGTATACAGTATATTTTTATTAATTATAGTCATCATGGCATACAACAGATCTGTTGAAATCATTAGTCCTGCCTAACTGAAATTTTGTGTCTTTTGATCATCTTCCTAATTCCTTCAATCTCCAGCTTCTAGTAACCACTATTTTAGTCTATTTCTATGAGTTATGAGTTCAACTTTTTTATACTGCACATGCAAGTGAGATCATGCACATTTTGTCTTTCTGTGCCTGGTTTATTTGGCTTATCATAATATCTTCCTGTTTTACCCATGTTGCTACAAATGATCAAATTTTCTTCTTTTTTTTTCCCTTTTCTCCTTAAAGTCAAATAGTATGACATTGTGTGTGTATATATATATATATATACACACACATTTTCTCCATTCATTCATCAATCAATACAAAGTTAGGTTGATGATTTATCTTGGCTTTTGTGAATAATGATATAATAAACATGGAAGTGCAAATGTCTCTTCAACACACTGGTTTTATTTCCTCTGGATGTATATCCAATGGTGGGATTGCTGGATCACTTGGTAGTTACATTTTAATTTTTTTTTTTTTTGCGGTACCAGGGATTGAACCCAGGGGCATTCTACCTCCGAGCTACACCCCCAGCCCTATTTTTTATACTTTATTTTGAAATCGAGTCTCACGAAGTTGTGGAGGGCCTCACTAAGTAGTTGAGGCTGGCCGCGAACCCGGATCCTCTGGTCTTCGCCTCCCAAGTACTGGAATTACAAGCATGCACCACCATGCCTGGCCCACGTATTTTAATTTTTTTGAAAACTTTCCATACTGATTCCATAATTTACATTCCCGCAGTGGAAAAGGGCTTCCTTTCCTCCAAATCTTCACCAACACTTATCTTTCATTGTTTTGATAATAGCCATTCCAACAGGTATAAGGTGACATCTCATTGTGATTTTGGTGTGCACTTCTCTAATGGTTAGCAATGTTGAGCATTTTTTTATATGACTGTTGGCTATTTATATGTCTTCTTTGAGTAAAAACCATTTAAGTATTTTGCACATTTTAAATTTGATAATTTTCTTACCACTGAGTCATTTGAGTTTCTTATATACTTTGGATATTAACTCCTCATCAGATGCATGGTACAGTATGTTCTCCCTTCCTGTTTTTGTCTCCTTCCTCTATTGATTGTTGCCTTTGCTATGCAGAAGGTCTTTACTCTGATGTCCCATTTGTCTAATTTGCTTTTGTTGCTTGTACTTTTGAGGTCATATTCAAAAAAATCATTGTCAGACCAATGTCATGGATCTTTATTTCCTATTTCTTTCTAGTAATTTTATAGATTCAGGTCTCATAAGTCTTTAATGCATTAGAAGTTGATTTTGTGTATCATGTGAATGGAGGGTCTAACTTCATCCTCTGTATTGGGATATCTAGGTTTCCTAGCACCAGTTACTGAAGAGACTGTCCTTTTTCCATTGTGTTTTCTTGCCATCTTTGCAGAAAATTAATTAATTGACTGTAAATATGGGTTTTTATTTCTGGGCTTTCTACTCTGTTTCTTGCTTTTTTTCTTTTCTTTTCTTTTTGTCTGCGTTTATTCCAGTACCATGCTGTTTTTATTACTATAGCTTTGTGGTAGATTTTGAAATTAGGTAGTATTATGCTGTTTGGTTTGTTCTTTTTACTCAGAACAAGATTGTTTTGGCTATTTGGACATCTTTTGTAGATTTGTAAGACTTTTAGAGTTTCTCTATTTTTGTGGAAAAATGTCATTGGGATTTTGATGGGAATTGCAATTGCATTGAATCTTTAGATTGCTTTGTGTAGTATAGACATTTTAGCAATATTAACTCTTTCAATCCATACATGGATACCTTTCATTTGTTTGTGTCCTTTTCAAATTATTTCACCAATACTTTATGGTTTTCGGTGTGCAGGTCATTCATTTTTTGGTTAAACTGAACTTCTCTGCAGTGTAGCTCACCCCAGCTACCCTTATGGACATCCTGAACAAATAGCCACTAGCCCTTCCTGGTCTTGTGGGAATCCACTGTTGCTCTCCATGAGCCTGCCCTGATTTACATCCCAATGACCACTTTGACTTACAAGATCTGCTAGGCTCTAGCCCCCTCTCATGGTTTAGGTGCCACATAAGCCGTATGACTTTTTTACAAGACTCATACCCTTCCTACACACATGCCTGCTCTGCTCATATTTTTCATTGGTCTACTTTTATTATTGTATTTATTAGTGTATTTATAACACTATTAGTGTTATTTATAACACTTATTTCTATTAGTGTATTTCTATTAGTGTATTTATAACACTTCTCTTTCAACTCTACTTTGTAGTTAGGGACTGGGAATGTGAACTAGAATCCATATAGTGATAAGACTTTAGGTACACTTCTCCTACCTTCCTCTTTCTATTGCTGGTAAAACTCTTATTTCTCTTTTGATATCATACATTATTATACATTTTATTCTGTGGCTTATAAATTAAATGTGCTGCACAGTTTTGTAAAAATTTTCTTCTTGAAACCTACAAATTCTTTTCTATGTCAATGAAATTTGACTTTTCCAAATAAAAACTTAATTTTAAGATTATCCATTCATCATTCATTCATTCATTCATTCATGTATCTTAATTATTTGATATAGGTTTACTAAAACAATTTCCAGCATTTTGATTGTTATCTTTGCTAAACATTTTATCTGCTCTACTTCTGAGTTGGTACATTGTCAAAATATCCAATAATGCAATAATAGTGGGCTATGGAGGAGGGAGTAAATTAAAGGAATAAAAGATTAATATTAAGTATTTACCATATGCAATATTTAAAGTTGCAAATCAAAGATGAAAGGAGAAATGCAAATTTCTAAGAAGGCATAAAGTAACCAAATCTTAAACTCTTTCCAATCCAAAAAAGTACTTCCTGGTTTGAAAAAACAAAAAACAAAAACAAAGATTTTCCTTTTTATTTACTCTAAATGTGTATGCACAAGATGATTTCTAAACAAATCAATATATGGGACACAGCATACCAACAGAATGAAGCATAAAAACTATATGTTGATATTAATAAAGATGGTCAGGAAGGACTTTCCTATACCTTATTTTACTAATAACACATAGTATAATTGTGTAGATTTTTCCCCCATAGGACTATTTATTAGCATAATGTATATAATAATGGTTGGGTCTATGCGAGTACTTTTGTGTGTCCCTCAGAGCATAGTATCTTTTGCATAGTTAATTATGAACAATATTTTAATGAATAAATTCTATGTATAGATAAAAATAAGCCTTGCATTTTCTATCAACATAGTTAAAGATGTTTGTCTTGGTCAACATTCATTGACCAACATTGGCTCTAATCCAGAACAACTGACCACACAACTTAGAGGAAGGAAGATTTATTTGCTCACAGTTTTTGGAGATTTAGAAGTTCAGTTCAAGTAAGGCTGGGTTAGTGGAGCTCAGGCCATGGCGG
Source organism: Glis glis (assembly GCA_004027185.1). NCBI lineage: Eukaryota > Metazoa > Chordata > Mammalia > Rodentia > Gliridae > Glis > Glis glis. Next base: position 22,793 of record PVJS01012626.1, on the reverse strand, counting down.
CAGGAAGCGACGAGAGGGAGAGTGCAAGAGCTCTGCTCTCACATCACGGAGGCCTGAAGCAGAGAGAGAGGAGGGGGAGGAGGAACCATTTAATCCCCAAGGCCACACCTGCAGGGAGCCCTCCTTAGTAATCAAGCCCCACTTCCAACCTTGCTACCTTGTTTTCATGAGGGCTAAGGGGACATTCTAAATCCAAACCATTACAATGTTACGTGATAGAAAGGAAGGCAGACTATCTTCCAGATATTTTGGAATTAAGAAAATCATATATCTCTCAGGGACAGTGGGAGAATACTTTGATATAGTTGTGCCAGAGAGTCTTGGCTGAAGTACAGAATCTCCTGAAAAAACAAGTTACTAAAATGTGGATTAGTTTGTTAATGAGAAGCAGTTAATACAGACTACTGAGCTTAGTTTTAGTTTTGAATAAACTAACCATTGATAATTTTTCTATCTTAGTTATAGAACTATCTTAGCATGGGACACCTTTTCCTTTATTTGTATTCTTCTCAATTGATTTTATCAATACTTTATGGTTTTCAGTTAGGGTTAGCCACTTAGGAGAAGAGACAGACAACAATTCAGAGGATTATGGAATGTATTAGGTGTGTTTTGATAAAAGGAACTACATCATATTCAGCTTTCTATGAATAGAACCCTACATAGGTCTGTAAGTGAATAAATGTGGTTAGTGGCTATAGAAAAGGAAAATAAAGTACATGAAAGATACAATAAAGAAATAGTGGAGAACAGTCCATGATGAACAAATAAAAAATATAAGAGAAGGAGTAGACAAGCTTCAAGTCTGAAGCCTAGAAGAGTGATTATGACAGACTTAGCAGCCAGTTTCTGGGATTGGGTCTGGGAGGTAGCTACCTGTGGTTGGTGAGAAGGTAGAAGCAAAGGCAGGAGACAAAAGAAGACAGGTAAACTGAGAAACTGGAGTAATCGGTGGGTTTGTGTAAAAGAAGCTGCTGTGGAAGAAACTTCTAGTAGAGTACCAGCCACTTTGGAGAGATGCAACATAAAGAGTTAAGAACATACCTTTATGCTTCAGTTTTAAGAGTCTGATAAGTATCCTAGAAAGTGGAGCGAGGAGCTAGCAGCATTCATTAATTCTCTTTGGCGTTTCTAGAACATGAGTGATATTAGACAGTCAGGTTGAAAAGGCTCCAGGGCCAGGTGAGTTTTCTCATGCTGCGTCACCTCGGTTAGCAAAGTGGCGGGAAGGAGACTGTGATTCCATTACAAAACAAAGAAAGAGCGAGAAAAAAATCAGAGGTCCTTCTGAATAGGAGGTTTATTGAAATCAATACATTTTGGTTAATCCCATGAATATGAAAGATAACCCACATCCATTTCTGGCTGATTCTCATTTAGTGTTTAGTTTTTTATTTTCTTCCAGTTTGACATGGTGAGAAAATGTAAGAGCTAGGTGATTTTTCAGGAGTCTAGATTATACTAAATCGTATTAAGACACCATTGAAACACACAGTGACTGGTATCCACCACAGACCCCAGAAGGAAAAAGCAAGGTTCTAGCTACATCATTAAAGAGGACACATTCATCTATGAACTTGAAATGGATAGGCGATCATGATGTTTCACAATTAGAAAAAAATATCTACATACTGCCTTTGGGAATTATACAAAAAAGCTAATAAATTTCCTCAGGTTTAGGAAACTACAGAATAAATTTGTACAGTGATGCACACTGAATGCTCTTTATTTACATTCTTTCAAATTCCAAGTCACACTGGTGATACATCTGCTGTTGAGTGTGGATTTCTTTGGTTTCTTAGTGTCCACATTCACTATGCTCAATATATTCAAGGGGGGAAAAAGCTACAAGCAAAGAACCCCTGGCTTTTTGACACAAATTAAATATTCTTGTTTTGAAACTGAATATGAGGACGGAGGCTAAAAGTTATCCCGAAATCACGAAAATCACGATGCAATAGAGACTACTTGTTCCTGAAAAGATAGGGCCTCCTTTCTGCAGTCTGTGTCACGCGATGACTCATCTTTTATTCCAGTTAATCAGGGTACAAAGCTATTCAAAAGAATTCCGGATCAACATGAATAGTATTATAAATCCAGGCAGGAGTTCAGAGGTTTTTACAAGAGATATCTATAATTATTGCTTAGACTGCCAAAAACACAATAAAAGAAACTACAACCCTGAATAGCAGGCATAAAATTCACATTAGCCTCGTGGAATATGCACAGATTAAATTCTAAAATTCAATTAATTCAAGGTTAAAGCTACATCCACATTTGAGGAGATGGCAAAGTGAGGATTTTCATTATTTTTGTACTTCATTGAGCAATATATTGGACAGTTAAATACTATACTTAGTATTATGCGATAGAGCCTTTGAAAGGTTGCAAAAGTGTGATTTTTGTTAAAGCCTATATTATTTTTAAAAATGGAAATGTTCAACGTAAAATATTCAATCATTTTTGAATGTTCAGGAAAGGAAGTGGGAAAGAAAAAGTCACTTCAAATTCCACCTCCGGAAACAGCTCTTGCTAATTCTTCCACATAGGCGTTTCGGTGGCTGCATACTATTCCATTGTTTATGTATTCTGCTTCTCCTTGCCCAACTCCCTGGAGAGGGAAGGCAGCGTGATGCGAATGGTTCCCGGTTATGACAGTAATTCTGGGGATCCTGCCTTCACAGATTCCTACTTGTCATATCTTTTTCCATAAGACACGCCAGAATTGGGATTGTGGAATATTTCATATCTCAGTCCATGTTTCAATTTTTTTCCACAAGAAAAATTACTTTGCTATAAAATGAGCACATCCACCCTTAAACTTGGCAACACCAGTTTGTCCAATTTTTAATCTTTTTCAATGCACTGAAGAAAAAATGTCATTTATTCTTATTCTTGTTTTCCATTTTTCATTTTTAAATTTGGTTCTCTTTTCAAATACTTTCCAGAAGTTGTATTTTGTTTCATGAAGCCATTTTTCCGCTGTATTTTTGTCGTGGAACATAACGTGTGTGTATACATATATACATATATTCATATGCGATGGATACAGCTAAATAGATGAGCATATCTTTCATATGACTGTTTTTGTGATTAGAGCACATAAAATCAACTCTCTTAGCAGATTTTCAGTAGACAACAGAATATCAGTAAGGATAGTCCTCATGCCTGCCATACTCTGGGTCTCTAGATGTATTTTTGCTACATAACTGCTTATTTATATCCTTTGATTTATTTACACCTTCCAATCCCTTTCTGTCCCCAACCCTGGGGACCACTTTCTCTGTTTCTGCATATTATTTTTATTTTATTTTATCTTATTTTTGTGGTACCAGGGATTGAACCCAGGGGCATTCTACCTCTGAGCTACACCCCCGGCCCTATTTTTTATACTTTATTTTGAAACCGGGTCTCATGAAATTGTGGAGGGCCTCACTAAGTAGCTGAGGCTGGTCGTGAACCCAGATCCTCTGGTCTCCGCCTCCCAAGTACTGGGATTACAAGTGAACGCCAACACGCCCAGCCCTCTGCATATTATTTTTTAAGAGTCCATATATAAAGAAGATCATAGTCAAGATATGGAAACAGCCAACCCATTGATGGATGAGTGGGGAAAGAAATTGTGCTATGTAACATGAAATTTTATTCAGCATCAAAAAAGAGATACTGCCATTTGTGACCACACAGGAACCTGGAGGAGCAGATACTAAGTGAAATTAGCCAGACACGAAAGAAAAACGCTTCAGGAGTTGAATGTGGAAGTGGTTTCATTTTGTTCTTAACAACTTTAGCTTGAGACCTTGACTGAACTTGGTCCCTCCTTACGGTTATGAGCACAGTCAGGAAATATTATGTGTGCCAATGTAGCCATTCATTGATTCAACAAATACTTATTGAGCAGCTAGTATATACCAAACACTGCAGAAGTATGAGGATTCATCATAAAGCAGGCGAGAGCCCATGCCCTGGTCTTAGGAAGCAGGAGCCTGGCCAGTACTGGGATCACAGGCGTGCACCACCACACCCACCATTAACAAGTTATTGATGATGCTATTCTAGGTACTGCTGTGAAAGAAGAGAATGGAGGAAAGTATGATAGAGAGGGAATGGAAGGTGGTCAACAGGTAGGGTTGCCAAAACCCCTTCGTCGCAGATGTGACATTTGAGCTGCAAGGGGAATAGGGCCAAGGATGCATGCACCCTCCACGTGAGGTGAAGGAGAATCTCATCTCCCATGTACTGAAGGTCTGGGAGAAGAGCAACCCACGCAGCGGGAAGGCAGAGCTCTCGACGTCAGAGCAGAAAACGTGGATTTTCTTTCTTTATTTTGAGGGAGGGTCCTAGTCTGTTTCATCTTGTCACTGGACACTGCCGCCCCTGCCCACTGGAAGCTACAGGAGGTTCTATCTTCCAACAGTGGCCATGGATACTGTTCAAGCAGTGGGCAAGATCGGGCTGAGTGGTCCACACTTAAAGCACTGGCTGTCCTTATTGGTAAGTAAATGGAAATTTATTTGTCTTAGTTTTGACAAACAGAGGAATCAAAGAATTGGTTCCAGATATAACTCCAATCCAGCATGAGGTACTGGGTTATTTATGAAAGCCTTGGCAAAAAGAAAACCCCAAATCACTCTCTTTTTTTTTGTAAATCGTTGACTCTAACCATAAATGGATATTTACAACATTGGAGAAACCAAGAAAGAAGGTTTTCCATGGGAGCAATTTATTTCCTTGTTCCTTTCTTTCATATATTTTTGTTCTAACAGAAACTATTCAAATATTGTTGAAAACTAGAAAATAAAGATAAGAAGCATGGAAAATTTAAATATATTTCTACCACATAGAAATCACCACAGTTAATACCCTAATAGATATTATAAATATATGCATGCATATTCTCTCTCTCCTATTTTCTTACTATGTTTTCTGTTGTTAAAACTAAATATATACTACAGACTAGGTAATTTATTTAAAAAAAGGTTTATTCTGTGTACACTTTCGGTGGCTGAGAAATCCCAGGTAAAGGGTCCACACCTGATGAGGGCCTCCTTGTTGGTGGGGACCCCTGCAGGGTCTTGAGCTCAGCAGGGCACCACATGGCAAAGGGGTGCATTCAAGAGGCAGGGTCCAACTTTATAACAGAACCATCTTCGTTAGCCATTTTGTTAGATTGAACCCAGGGATATTCTACCTCTGAGCTACACCCCTAGTCCTTTCTATTCTTCTTTATTTTTGAATCAGAGTCTCACTAAGTTGCTGAGGCTGGCCTGAACCTGTGATCCTCCTGTCTCAGCTTCCCAAGTACTGGGATTATAGGAAGGTACTGAGATTATAGGAGCATGTCACCCTGCCTGGCTAACCTATTATTAATTACTCCATATCCAATCACCTCTTGAAGTCTCACCTTTTACTACCTCACAGTCGGGATTAAGTTGCTACCTGAGTTTGGTGGGGACATTAGAACATAGCAGACAGGCATGCATTTTTCATGCATAACACTGCCTATTTTGTATCTTCTCATTCATTTTCTAATTTCCCATCTTAGTACATTTTCATTTTATTTAAAACACTATGTTCAATGATCTAAAAACTGCCCTTTATATCTGTTCTATTCAAATGTTGTTCAAGTAGGGCCTGTGTTTCATCTAGGTATTAGATTTCTGTTGATGGTTCTACCTCCCCTTTTTTTTAAATTACAGTGACTTATTGAAGAAACCAGGTCTTCTGTGTAATCTGGTGAAAGAACTTCTATTGACAACATTGTGTGAGTGCTGGGGCATGATCCTTGTCTCCTTAGGATAAGAGGGAAGGTGGTGGTTCCCTCTGTCCCCCCTCACCTAGGCATGAGAGGGGAGCAGGGGGAGGGAAAGCTGGTCTCCCCATATGTATTTCTTAGAGTGTATGGACACCCTGAATTGATGTCTGAATTAGGGATGGGGAAATTCCAAAGCCAGACCCTGCCTTTTGCCTGGAGATTGCAAAATGGCAGAATCAGGAGTGGTCTGCACCTCCACCAACAGCAGCAAGAGACAGACTTCCCCCCACTGACCATTGACCAAGAAGACAAGGGACCAAGGACTTTCATACCACAGGAAGTAATTGCTTATTTTCAGTGAGGAAGTTCCTGAGGAGCCAGGTGTGAATATATCACAACATTACAGTGGATGATACTTTTTCTGTACCTTACCTTCTTTACCCATCCCATTGCTGGGAGATCCAGTAGTGCCTCCTGGGCCAAAGGTGGGCCTAGGCAAGGCATGGAAGAGAGGAGGCTGGTGGGTGTGCCTGCCATACCTTTGCAGGGCTCCAGCCTGCAGCCAGTGTACAGGAATCAAGCTTTGATGTGTGGTGAAATTTGGAGTTTTCATTATTATAGTTTAGTTAAAGATACAATACAGATTTTGTGACTTCAGTTTAGTGAACTATTTATCTAAGGGCAACCAGAAATTCAAGAGATCTACCTGACACGATATGATCAAGGCTAGTGGGAGGAATTTCAAAAATTGCTTTGTGATTGGGCCCTATTCATGCTTGACTATCCAAAACACTCATTATAGATAAATAGTTGCTCTAATCTCTTATAAAAATAATGAGACAATAGGAAATATTCTTTTAAAACTCTTCACTTTGCATGTCTGTATTCCCCTGGTGGTAAACGTCTCCTATGAGAGTGAGCTTCGTCACTGAAACGATTCTTTTTATTGTAATCATGGGAGCTGATATTTGTACAGCACCTGATGGTTTACAAGGCACTTTCATATTCATTATGTTTATTGCCATGTTTTTATTGACTGCATTTTCTCCATATTCCTGACTTTCATCTGCATTATAACAGAATCCTCCATGTTTTCAACATTTCCTATTAAGTTGCCTTCTAGTGCCATGCATATTTCCAAAACTGGGGCTGGATCATTATTTTCAGAAACACAAAAGAGCCCATTAGGTACTTGTAGGTTGCACATGTTTATTTAGAAAGCAGCCTATTACTCAGGATGGATGCAATTCGGTCAATAGTCTAAGGAAAAAATATCATAACATTAAAGAATAAATTTTAAAAAGCATGAAACAATTAAATGTCAAGAGGCCACATAGACCATAAGGCATTCCATTAGTGAAATAATCAGTTCCTTTAATTCAGTTCATATTTCATAAACTGCACTCTAAAAATAAAGATATAAGAAATGCAAAATATATGGGCAATTGACAGTTACCAGATTTCAATAGGTGACATTGTAATATTCGTAGAACAGCAGTTTTCATTAGATATGTAAAAATTAACGCAAGGTAAGAATTCTCTAGGAATACAGCAACAGTCAACAGATTATTCTTCTCTTCCTCACAGAAGTAAATGACAGGAAAGTCCATTGTCAGCATTAGAGGCAGTTTAAGAAAAATGACTCTCTCCTCTCTCTTGACAAAAGACACAGAGTGGAGTGTGAAGTAATAGTTTAGGGTCAGACTGCTAAATATTTCAGAAGAGGGAGTGTAGTGTTCTTCATTGTAAGGAAAGAAATTCACTTCAGACAAGTGCCATTCTTTAGTATCTCAATTGGGAGGGATATACGGCAAGAGCTGTTGAACAATACTATGTCTGTATTTAAAGACAGACTGTTTGGGAGCTTGTAGATACAACCAAGGGGTCTCCACAGGAGCTTTTGAAGAACCTTGCTATTCAACCTGTTAGGAGAGACACAGGTGCCTCCCACGAGTGACTCGTATGAAGAGGTGAGGGGTGGAAAGTCACACCGAGGCATGGTGCTCACGGACGTTGGGTTGGGGCCTAACTGCTTATGAGCTTCCTTAGGATAAAACACACCTTACTGTTGGCCAGAAAGCTTTGTGCTCATGTCTCAACCATCTTGAACCTGGAGTCAGAAACTTTTCACCTACAGGCTCTCATTGACTAAGACTTCAGTGTTCTTGCAAATTAGACACTCACGGTTCCCACACTTTCGCACATATGTTGTAACAAAAGACTGTCTGAGTAATAAAACCCAATTCAGATACCTAAAGGGTGTAGTTGGTGTGTCTCAGTTTATACCACTGAAGTAGGCACTGAGTAGATTTAAAAAACAATGCTCCCTCCTTTCATAGCACTAAAAATCTAAAAAGCTATACACACACACACACACACACACACACACACACACACACAGAGCCGGGTCACCCCTAAGTGTTGCTTTTTAAGTTCACGTAATAATTTCATACTTTCACGATGAAATGCTCTTCTAAACAAAAAGAAGAAATTAAAAACTCAGGAAATAGTCATTACTTCATCTTTGGCCTTATTCATGCAGTAGAGAAACTATGGAAAACTATGAAGGCAATCTCTATCTTCCAGTGCTGAAAAATAGTCCTTCCTCAAATCTCTGCTCAGTAAGAAGATTTATAAGGCAGATTGTATTTTCCAAAGGTTGTTGCAAAAATATGTTCCATAGGTTTCTGCAATCTTGCTACTTCCCCAATGAGGAGGGAGATCTCTTTTCTTCCCTTGGAACGAGGTTTGTCTTGGTGACTGCCTTGACCAATAGAGGACTTCAGAGTTGACAGTAGGAGACTTCTGAAACTAGGTGGTAAAGTGTCATGCACTCTATACCTTTAGGGTGCTCCCTTAGAAATCCAGCAACCTTGTTGTAAGGAAGCCCATGCTATCCATGGGAGACTCGCTTAATAATAGAGAAACAGAGCACAGCTCCCAAGTGGGCTTGCGTGTGGATTTCTATGTGTATTTTTAATGGAACACATATAGTGATTTGAAATAATAAGGAAGTTATGAATTTATTTCCATGAAAGCAAGGGCTGTGGGTTACATATTTTAAGTAAAAAAAAATAAGGCCATAAAACAAAGTACCTAATACATTTTTGCTATATGAAGATTATATCTAGACATTTAAATCTCTTGGTAGATAAATATAAAGGTTGGAAAAAGACACATCAGAAATCAAGAGTGTCGGGCGTGGTGGCGCACGCTTGTAATCCCAGTTCTCTGGGAGGCAGAGACCGGAGGATCCGGTTTCGCGGCCAGCCTCAGCTCTCTCGCTCTCTCTCTCCCTGTCTCTCTCTCTCTCTCTCTCTCTCTCTCTCTCTCTCTCTCCTTAGTGAGGCCCTCCGCAACTTCGTGAGACCCGGTTTCAAAGTAAAGTATAAAAAATAGGGCCGGGGGTGTAGTGCAGAGATAGAACGCCCCTGCGTTCAATCCCCGGTACTGCAAAAAAAAAAAAAAAGAAAAAAAGAAATCAAGAGTGGATGTGTCTGAGTCAGGTTAGCAAATGAGTTTAATTTTTTTATATATTATTACTTAGCTGTGCTTTCTAATTTCTCTTCTAATAGCATGTATTATTTAAAAATAAAAGTTCCAAATCATCTGCCTGGAACTTTATTTCCGTTGTTTTGGGCATTTTACTAGCTCTTCCTCTTGCCCGAGGGTATTCCGTGATGCTGAGAAGCTGGAAGCAGAGTCCTCTGCCTGCCACTGGATTCTGGCCACGCCCTTTCCACACTGCTCCTCTCAGATGTCTAGGAATGCCTTTGCAGGTGGCTGGGTGGAGGATGCAGAAATCTCTGCTCTGCTAAACTGACAAGGAACTATAGATTATTTCCTGCCTTGAAGAATGCTCTCTCTCACCCTTACTCAGAAGACACGCACTTCTGTTCCCTGAGCGACGTTATCCTCCATCTCCCAACAGCAGGTCTGTGGTGACGTCTACGAATGTCTTGATTTATAGGGATTTTACAAACACATTCCACACTCACGTTTGCTCCACAGCCACCACGCCCATTGATTTCAAAGTATAAGTGTGTTATTTATGAAGCTCTGAATACGTACTTTTTGCAATATTATTTTATAAAGAAGATTTCAGGAGGTGTTAAACTGTGCAAAACCTTCCTCTACTTCTACTCCATTTTTTTTTTTTTTTTTGGTAGGGGGTAGGTACTGAGGATTAAACCCAGGGCATTCCATCTCTAAGCTATACCACCAGCCTGCTTTATTTTTATTTTGAAACAGGGTCTTGCTAAGTTGCTGAGGCTGGCCTTGAACCTGAGATCCTTCTGTCTCAGTCCCCCAAATACTGGGATTATAGGCATGCGCCACCATGCCCAGCTCCTTTTTCTTTCACTAAGACTGTCTTCCAATATCAAAAGATTTTTTCAATTAATATTCCCACCTGAAAGTGGGGTCCTTGGTGAACTACAGTCAGTTACTCCCATAGAATGCCCTGTCCATTCCCCCAGGGCCTCGCCTCCTCCTCAAATGAAATGAAGGTGTGCAGACAGGTAAAGCATCTGGTCCTCCCTAGACTTGTGATGCAGAGCTCCATGGCTGGTGCCATTTTAGAGACTACATTTCGAAAGGACATGGATTTAATTAAATATATTCTGGAACAAAACTGGGCACCTCTTATTTTTCATTGCATGAATGGGGCTGTTTCTGTCTTGGAAAGCAAGGATCTGTATCAGAAGGGGCCTGTGTCTTTGCTGTCACGATTCCTATAACTTTTAGAGGCCCTTTATTGGACTACAACAACTACTGACTGGCTACTAGAACACATGTGTTTCGTCAGCATGGCGAAGATAGATTAAATCTGACACAGAGTAAGGAATTTAACTGTAGAAGCTGTAACTCTAAGTTCTGCATAGCTACAGAAAGATGTCTATGACTGGAGCTCATTGTGAAAGTCATGCATAATGTGCAATTTGTTGGCATTCTACTTGGTTAGCAAGCATAATCTTAGTACAGGCATATTTCATCTAGAGTAGACACACAATTTTTATTTATTTATTTTTATTTTTTGTTGTACTGGGGATTGAACCCAGGAGCATTCTACCTCTGAGCTACACTCCCAGCCCTTTTTTATTTTTTGTTTTGAAGCAGGGTCTAACTAGGTTGCTGAGAGTCTTGCTAAATTGCTAAGGCTGTTCTGAACCTGTGATCCTTCTGTCTCAGCCTCCCAAGTACTGGGATTACAGGCATGCACCCCCATGCCCAGCAGACACACAATTTTTATATGATTAGTTAAAATATTAACAGAACTTGTGATGTATAAAAATTATTGGTTACATTTTAGAATGGAAATACCAGGACTGGCCAGGGATTCTGGACAAGTAATTTGGCAATTTACAAAGGAAAAGAAACACCTCACTTTCTGGGAAACTTTTATTTTGTAGACCTGATTCTTTTCAAATGCAGAACTAGTGGTTGTCACTGTGGGCCACAGAGTTCTCCAGTCAGACTCTGGGGAGCTGAGGCCATCCTTCCCAGGAGGACCTAGGCTGTATTTATATTGTTACTTATTTCTGTTTCTTTTTGTTTGTTTGAAATTACAAGGGATATGTTTTTAAAAAAGGAAAATAATCAGAAAGGGAACATCCAAGACATTATAATAAAAATTTTTGAGTAAAAAAAGAAAAAAAATAAATATGGGAAAAAAGCAAAAAATTGTTTTATAAAATAGAGAACGGATGCATGTGTTTGAATGTGTGTGTGTCTGGATGTGTGTATATTTTTAAAATCCTGAAAACATCATTTAAGTCACTCACTAATGAATATGAATAAAAAGTAATGCATATTGACCAAGTTTGGAGTATTCCAGTAATGATAAGTTGATTGAACATTAGAAATATAATTAATAAAATGTATCACGTTCAGGCTGAAAACGGATTCGATATATTTCAATATTCACTAATGACTTAAAATGCAAACAAAAATTTCTATTAATTTAGGAACCAAAGACAAAATTTATGCCCTGATAAATGGTACTTAAAAATATCCTGCATCATCATATCCAATGGAGAAATACCTGTTCCCATATAATCAGTAATATAACTGCCATTCTATTATTACATCTATTCAACATGGACCTTAAACACACAGTCAGGATAATAAAAAAGGAAAATAAATAACCCATAATAACATAGAAAGGAAGAGGTGGTTACTATGACTAGCTGCATCCACACCGTAAAATAAAAATATAGTGTAAGCCACATATGTAATTTACAATTTTCTAGTACTTACATTTGTACAAAGATTATACAAATCAGTACATTATGAAATTTATGCAAAGAGAGAGCTATAAGCAGAAACAGATAAAAGTGGTATAGGAACAGATCCATACATATGTGGAAATCCTCCACAGGTTAGAGAACCTATTGCACTTCAGTATAGAAAGGGAAGTTAGACAACAAATAATTGTAAAAATAGCTATCTATATAGGGGGAATAAGTTACACTCTTACTTTACACCATAAACAAAAATAAATTTCACATATTTTACAACTTAAAATCCCAAAGCCAAACTCTTCAAAATGTAAAGTACAACATAGTAGAACTGGTTTTGATACTTGTATCTCCCCCAAAATTCATATATTATAACCTCCAAGATGATGGTATTAGAAAGTGGGTCCTTGGGGAAGACGGGCGTGGTGGCGCACGCTTGTAATCCCAGTACTTTGGGAGGCGGAGACCGGAGGATCCAGGTTCGCGGTCAGCCTCAGCTCTCTCTCTCTCTCTCTCTCTCTCTCTCTCTCTGTCTCTCTCTCTCCCCTTAGTGAGGCCCTCCGCAACTTCGTGAGAACCGGTCTCAAAATAAAGTATAAAAAATAGGGCCGGGGGCGTAGCGCGGAGGTAGAACGCCGCTGCGTTCAATCCCCGGTACCGCAAAAAAATAAAGAAATAAAAAAGAAAAAGAAAAAGAAAAAAAAAAGAAAGTGGGTCCTTGGGGACATGATTAGTTTATGAGGGTTCTACCCTTGTGGAAGAGGGCCCACGACACCCTTATCCCTCCACCATGTGATGACATACCAGAAGTCACCTGCTATGAGCTTAAAAATAGAAGCCATCACACACCAAATCTGCCTTGATTCTATCTGCCCAGCCTCCAGAACCGTGAAATAAATTGTTGTCATTTATAATCCACCCAGTTCATTTTTTTTTCTGTTATAGCAGCCTGAATGTCTTTATGGCCATACACTAGGAAAGCACATTTTGGAACAAAACCCAGAAAATATCAACTATAGGGGAAAAAATAAATTCTATTACACGATCACACAGCTTTGCATCAAAAGATACCAGGAAGAAGTTAGAGAAGAAGCCAGTAGAAAATACTCACCTAACTGTAACCGAAAAAAATAACATTCAGTGAATCACAAAGGAAAAGTACATCACCCCATTAGCAAATAACTTGTAGTAATCTCATAGGAAACAACATTTAAAAAGTATGGACTGCTGTTCAACCATTTTAGTAAGTAGAGAAAAGCAGATTAATACCACAAGAAGACATCTTTCTGCATTCAACCTATGGGCAAGCTCTTCTATCCTTCGTTTTCTCCTCTGTCTTCTTCAGGAATGACCTGGTACAGTCAACCTCTTATTCAGCTTATGAAACTGCACAAAAATCCCTGTTGAAATTATTACTAAAGTGGTGGACCGAATTGCTAGAACTGAAACTTCTGTGACAGGCTTCATACTCAGTAACATGGTATAGCTATTTAATCACATATTTTTAAGTGATTTGCAGTTAAATATTGTAATGTCCTTTAAAAAAACAATTTAACATTTCACAAAATTATTTCAGGCTACCTGAAAATTTTTTATAGCTGTTGAAAATGGCATCTTTTTGAGTATGAATTTTTCTATTTATTGTTAGTCTGTAGAAAGGCCTTATTTATATGTCTATGGCTTATATTTTTAACTCTACACAATTCATTCATTAATTATTAAAATGTGCATGATCTTTGTCAAGTTTTTTTGTTTTACTTCCATAGCCACCACCCAAATGAGTTTGGTCCAAAGTGAATTATGTGAGTGTGAAATACACAATGGATTTCAAAGAATTAGTATTAAAAGAAAAGGAGATGGTGTTGTATGGAGTGAAGGTTGAAGTGACAACACTTTTATTCTAGAGGAGCAAGGCCACAGGTCTGGCCTGCACTCAGCAAGGAGAACTTGGCAGGACTTCCTGGACTTCCACGTGAAAGCTCAGGTAGCCCCGGACCTTTATAGTGTCTGTTTTCAGGTGTGGCCAGGGTGGCTTACCTGTGGGACAAGGGAGATTACTGGATGGTGACTGAGGCAGGGCCTAGAATTAATTTGCTTAAACAACCTAAAATTACTCAATTTATGTTGTATAAATTAGATATTTAAACACTCAGAGTCACCGTCTAAACAAAATTTTTCTGGAATAGGAAATCTCCCACTCATGGAACTTGTTTTATTTTTTTTCCAAGTTCTCAGTTGCTTATTTTCCCCTTTGCTTAGTTCTTGTTAGAATCCTTTGATACTGAAAGAACATTCCTATTAAATCTAGTGGGTTATTCACCAAAACATAGAAAAAGAAACAGGAGCAGAATAGGCGACATCTTGGGCTTCCTGTCTGTTGGGCCCTCAGGATTTCCCCTTGGCACCGTGGTAGAGCCTGTGAGAGTGCCCTCCTCGTTCTAGGCTGAAGATTTCAGCTGCTGTCTTCCACATTCAAAAACTTCCCCAGCATCTTCCTCTGTCGTGGGACTTGCTTCAAGCCTCCTTGGCTGAGTGCACGGGTGGGCATATCTTTTCCCTCAAGTCTAAGGTACAGGGCTGCCCCTCTCCTCCCGCCCTTGTGAAATGCCAGTGTGAGTCTTTTCTTCAAGGGGTTTGAATCTCAGTGTCCCCTGTTCAGGAACTGCACACAGCACAACAGCTGCATGATGACATTTCACTAGTCTCAATGCTTCTAAGTCTGCTTGTGCCAGAGTCTCGGGCCTTTCTCCACATCTTTTAGCAGTATTGGGGTCCCCGTCAAGGGTCTTCCAATGAGTTTCTGGTGACGGGTATGTTTCACCTCTACTTGGAGCCCTTCCTGTGATTCTCCTCTCACTGCCCCATTGGCCAAGGGTCACTACCCATTGCTTTACCTGTTTCTTCTTGAACAGTTTCCCTTGAGCTGCTGTCCACCAGACATGTGACCTTATTTAGCTCATGAGAGGTCACTCTGCTCCCAGTCCCCAAGTGCCTGCCTCCTGACTGTTGATAACTCTTTCCCCTTCAAACTATTAGAACCTGTCTTTCCATGGAAATTTAGACACCCAAGCTCACAAACGTGGTTCCCTCCCTCCCCCAGGGATTCCACAGCTGAGCGGGAACAGGAATCTTGGAGGCTGGGGAAGGGCATAGCTGAGCCTCAGAGGGTCTCCAGGAATCTTCACTGAGGTCCACCCCACTCTTCCGCAGGTCTGCTCCCACTGGCCCTCATCCCTTCTGCCTTCTGCGCTCTCTATTCCCATCTCACTGGCCACACTGGGCACAGAGTCCTTCCCACGGACCTTCCTGGCTCCTTGCAGATCGGGCGCCCCATTAAATGGCTCTAACATTGTCAGTTAAAATGATTTTGGAACGATCTCTGTCACTTTGGAGGTTTTCTGGCTCTGGCATCCGGTCAGTCCACACATGGCCTTTCTGTGCTTCTGCTCTGGCCTGTTCCAAAGTCGGCTTCTGGGGGATTTTATTACCACACAGAGTGAATCATTCTCTGGCTGCTTCTTTCTTGGCATCTATTGAAATGTAAATGGCGCTGCACTAATGTTCCCCAAATCAAGTGGCACAGAACACAAGTATCCAATGAGATGCTAAGAGGGGCTCTGAAAAGAAAATTAAAATATCTGAAGTTAAATGAGTTTAGGAAACACCACGTAGCTTTGCAGAGTGATCATGCACATTAGCACATGAAAGCATCCGTGAGGTTCTTTAGGGAAGAATTCCATGATTTTGTGTAGCCAGGATTTGCCAAATTTATGTGGTCGCAGGCCATTCTTTTCTGATTCCTACTTATTAGCATTCTGTGGGACACTGTTTTTTCTCAGTTTGGGAGACACTGGAATATTGCTTTCTCAGGGTTTTCTTCCTAATCCCCTATTTATTTAGTCAACAGAAGGCTTGTTCTTGCTGCTGTTGTGTCTCGTCCTGTCATCCAGCACCATTCAATACCATTAGGGATCATATTTACTAGTAAGACTCAAACTGCAAACATATTGCCAAATCTCTATGACTTCCTGTCCCTTTCTTTCATATCATACCCTCTAAGATTGGCCTGGGAAGATTCATCCTCGGACTTTAGACCAATTTTCACTGACTTTATGCTTCCTTCTTGGGTCCCTGGAAAGTCCCGTGGCTCCAAGCTTTAGGATGCCTGTCTTCTTATATATATATTTTTTTACTTATGTGGACTGACATCATCTTTTTAGTGTCCACAGAAGCAGGTTTGGCTTTGGTGAACAAGTACCACGGCAGGCAGTGCAGTGCACCTTTGGCATTTGTTGTCTGGATAATGAAGGAACCATCCAGGGAGTCTATGGCCCTTCCTTGGATGAGTTCGACTTTAAATCTTTCATTTTATACAGAGGTAAATGAAGCCCAATGAGATCTGGAAGTTGCTTGAATTGGCTCAGAATGTCAGTAGCAGGATTTATCAGTAGACTGAAATTTATGTCAATCAACTTCTAATCTTATGTCAGGAACATTTTGGCAGCTGCAATGAAGATGCACATCTCGGATCAGAGATGAGCACAAGTCTTGCCTGCTCCTGCTCCTGTCTGAACTCATTCCCTGAAAAAAAAACAGGCTCATCCAAATCTTGGTGATGCTGACTGAACACATATCCTGCCATGAATTCTAAATAAATTCCGGGAAGATGTGGACATAGATATTGGAGATAAGGATACCCCTTGTTCCTGGGCTCTAACAATTCATAGATCAGAGACAAACAGGGGCATAGAGTTGTTTCTCCCCTATCTGGAGCAAATATGCAAATTTTAGAAAATTTTGACCTTCTAGAAACTTGGAAGAGAATTTAGCTTAAAGCTGAAGTCTCCCCAGGCCACCTACTCCTACACACTCCATGGAGATGGCCTGCCTATAGTACAAAGCCACAGTCTCTCACTGGCCAGCTGGGAGGAACCCATGGCAGTCTTGATGGAAAGGCAAAAGATTACTTAGAAAGGGCAGTAGGAACCCATGAGTGTGCTAACTGCAAGGGACCCACAACAAACAGAAGAGTCAAGCTCCAAATTATAGAGTGTGCTTCATGAGGTCAGAGACTCTGAACCTATGGATCACAGCACAGTCACATCAGTCATTCCAATACTACCATCTCTCCAGCGTGGTTTCTTAACATTCTTTCCCCAAGACTTGCCCATAATCTAGAAACTAAAGGGTTAATACCACCAAGATTAAGAACTCTAAGATTTGAAGGTCTCCAAAGCCAAGAGGTCTGTACTTCAGTTCATTTCTGGTGACAGAGGGTCACAGGAAGCCGTCTCCTGTTTCTGTATTCCTGCCTCAACCTATTGAGGAAGGACCTCCTGTCCACCTGCTGGTGGAGGAGTCTTCAAGAAGTCCCAGGAGATGGCTTTTGCCTCTTTCTCTACACCTTGTTGGGTCTTCTTGGAGCACCTGAGTCTATTTTGATTGTGCAGCATCAGCATCAGTCACATCACACCCCTAGCCATTGCTGGTTCTAGTTAACCACAGAGAACAGCCCAGAGAGTCTGTCTCACCACCTTCCCATGCCCTTCCTATCTTTCTGAGGTCACAGGGAACTCCTGGGTGTATCTTTGAAGCCCCCGACATACCTGTGTTTCCATCCTTGCCTGGTGGGAGGACAAGGGTCCCAGCAGGAGAAATTGTGCTCCTGGCAACAGGCAAATGCCTGGGGCTCACCTGTCCCATGAGGCTGGGACTGTCCCCCACTGGCCAGTGTTAAGTGGGTCTGCCTTGGTTGGCTATTTATGGAAACGGCAGCCCTGGAAAAGCACTAGCTTTTATGAGCTAGGGACATACAGAGAACCTGGGCAGCATAGGTTGTAAATATTTTGAATATTACTATTGCCCAGTGTAGGTCAGATGCTTTCCTGCACAAGGAGATAGTCCCCCTTTCTTTCAAAAGGGGTCGACATTCAGTAGATTGCCACAGAGAACAACAAAAATCCACGGAACATTTAGGGAACTGTAGGTACTAAATATTGTCCAATTGTAGGGTGTGAATGGAGGAATATAGAGCAGAGAAGACAAAGATAGTGGGCAAGGTCCCCATCCGGAAGGGCCTGGCCTGACATTCTCAGGAGTGTTCACTGTTTACTGTGGTCAGGAGACTGTAGCTGTGAAAGGTTCAGAGTGCTGACACTTTGAGAAAACATCACTGTGTTGCAGAAACTAAAGGAAGAACCAGCAGGAGTTACCATAATAATCTACACACACCCACATGCACACACATACACACACACACACACACATAACACACACACATACACACCCCACATTTTATTTTTATTTATTTATATATTTATTTTGTGGTACTGGGGATGGAACCCAGGGGCATTCTACCTCCGAGCTACACCCCTGACCCTATTTTTTATTCTTTATTTTCAAACAGGGTCTCACTAAGTTGCGGAGGGCCTCACTAAGTAGCTGAGGCTGGCCGTGAACCCAGATCCTCCGTTCTCAGCCTCCCAAGTACTGGGACTACAAGTGTGTGCCACCATGCCCAGCCACACCCCACATTTTAAAATAAACTTGGTAGAATCAACAAAAGTAAAAGCAGAGTGAATGGATGGGAACTAAAAGGTAAGGAGGAACTTAAGATTCTTCTGGGTTCCCAGCTCAAACAACTGGAGCGATGTTTCATGCAAAGAACCAAGAACTATCTGAGGAGAGACGGGATTTGACAGGACAATGATAGACAGCTTTGACCCAATCAATTGTGTATGAAGGACTGGGGACCTATAGGCTCATTCTGCCTTCGGTTCTGTGGTGCTAGAGTTCAAGACAGAGGTTTATGCTGGAGATGGAGACCTGGCAATGCTAAAGCTAAGGCCACAGTGAGAGTCCTTGGATAATGTGGGCTGTGGCAGTGTGCTGGGGTCTCCTCTGTGGTGCAGTGTGGGTCTCCTCCAACACAGAGGTGCAGCGTATCTCAATTGCTGATCTTCAGCCTCAACCCAAGTACCCACCAGGACCACTCCTGGGCTGAGGCAGCGACGCATAAGTAGCCGCTGCACATTCACATCTTTCTGTTCTTGAACAGCACCGCTGTTACATTTGCTGGTCCTGTTTTCTGCAGCATTGTGGCCTCCCCGGAATTTCCTGGCCATTTGGAGCTCAGCTCTATCTCCCTGCCTCAGCTTCCTGGCCCAGGCATGTTCTTTTCCTTCATAGCACTCTCCCTACACTGTAGCTGTTCCCTACTTTTGGTTACAGAATATTTCAAACGTAATGAGGTAAAGAAAACTGTATGTTAAAATCTCACCTGCCCAATTTCCAGCAATAGCAATGGGCAATTTTGTGTTGATTCTGTCCTGTCGTCTCCCTTCTTAATTTGTGAGTATTATAAAACAAATTACAACAAATACTGCCCTTTCTCCTCCAAAATATCCTTGCACAGTAAGCATTTCTAAGGAAGCACTCTCCCTTCCTCCCTCTCTCTTTATACATCTGTAACTATATATTATATATATACATACACACAAATTTTTGAATATTACTCTTGCCCAATGTAGGTGTCATATATATATGACACTCACACATATACATATATAATCTTCACTGTGACATTATTGCCGAACAAAACTAATAAAAATGCCGAATGCTCAGGTATATTCAATAACCCCCAATTACTTCAAAAGTATGCAATACCTGTATTGTTTGAATCAGGATCCCAACCGATGAGTCTAAGAGGTTAAAATAAAGTTTATTTTTTTTAATTTCATGTTTCCATTTTTAAATTATGTTTTATTTGTGCATTGTAATTACACATCATAATGAGGTTCAGAGTGATAGGAACACACACACACACACAGCACTTGTTGTGTTTCCCTCCGGATCCCACCCCGCGCCCTCCCTTCCCCGTACATGTCACTGGGATTGGTATTGATAATTTTGTGTATGTATATTACATTATTTGAACTGTTACCTTCATCATGTCTCCTTCCCCCCTCCTCCCTCCCCTAAGCCCTTTCCATCGCTCCACTGGAGTCTCTCTTCCTTTATCTAGTTTCCACATATGACAGAAAACACAACTATTTGCTTTCTGAGACTGACTGATCTCACTTAGCATAATATTCTCTAGTTCCATCCATTTTCCCACTGAGTAAAATTCCACTGTGTGTATAGACCACAGTTTTGTAATCCATCCATCTGTTGATGGATACCTAGGCTGTTTCCATATTTTTAAAGCATTGTGTTAGAAAACCGAATCATCTGTCCTGTGGACTTGATCAACTGCTTCCTCACAACATTCTTTGAGAATTATTCCCAACGCTTTGGCTAGAACATTTCTGGGGCACTTCTTGCAACTCATCATCAAGTCCAAAATATCTGGTTGATCCACTTTTCAAGGTTATTGGGATCTGGAGTTCATTTGACATATCCATTTTGAAGTTTCTCATTAAATTTTAGCTAATCATTTCCACTTTCAATGAAATTGCTGCCCAGAGCCATTGTCATTACAAGTTGCAAATGGTGACTTTCTAATACTATCACTGACGCTACCTTCATCAGCTATGATTTTTCCCATAAAGAAAAATTTGCCCTTATCTAAAGGAAGATTGTCCTGAAAGAGGACCAGATTAGACAGCGAAAGGCAGATTACATACTTAACTCTTTGCCTTTGTCAGCCTTCCTAGACATGGGCTGTTGACCTAACAGCCTTCAGTGGGGAAAGATCGCATGGCCCAGTGTCACCGTTTGGGAAACTTGCGCGCAGAATCTCTGTTTGGCTCCTTTTGTTCTTTGACATGATCCCATCGACCGCTGGCTGCCGCCTCGCTCTCTAAAGACTGGTGCTCAGGCTCATCTTTTATTTGCCTCAGACAAGAATCAGACACTTCTTCAAATAACTCTGGATCCTCCTAACAGAGAGTGTTATTAAGAGATGAGGATTTGGGTGCTAGAAGTGCTCGCTGGGCTGTTGTTTCTTCCATGTCTTCCTAGAACACATTTTAATAGCAAAAAACAGACATGGTTCACACTGGCTCTTTCAACTCATTTTTTAAGATTTTCACCTCTTTGATTTTATATTTCAATGCATTTCCTAATAACTGGCAAGTCTTTGTTTCTGCCAATAGGAGCAAATTACAAATTCTTTTTCTCATACAATAATCATTTCAAAATAACAATATCAGTATTACTAAATTAAGACTACTAAATGCAACTTAAAATTCATAGACATTGTACCCTTCTATCCTTAAAAACCTCAGTGTGTATTTTATGAGAATAAGTACATTTTTACATGACCATAGTTTAATTTCAAAACTGTTAAACTATTTCTGTATCTACATTTGACCTCACAATAAACATTCAATAATATTCCTTTTATCTATTGTTCTTAATACAGGCATAAAAAAGCACTTGAGAAAATTCAGAAACCTCCCTTGGTAAAAACCCAACAAAATTAGGACCAGGTGGGAACCTTTGCTGTTTCATAAATGTCATGTATGAAAAACATATAGCTAGCATTATACTTGATGGTGAATAATAAATAATTCCTCTCAAAAATCATCTGGCAAAAAAAATCACATGACAAGCATTATCACTGTAGCATTTTTGTTGTTAGAAGAAAAGACAGAAGAAAAATAAAACTATCCAGAGACTCCAAGATGGCGACATAGAGGTAGACTCAGAACTCAACCACCAGGAAGACTACTTCTTGAGAAGGGAAGAAAAGCAGCAAAAAACTCAACAAAAAAATGAAAGTTGGAGCGCGGCGGATTCAGAACCAGAAGAGACAGCATAGGACTGTAAAGATCTTCATTGATCTCACTTGGTGAATGGAGAGTGGCAGCAGTGGTGCCATCTTGGACAGGCCGTGCCGGGGCTGGCAGCTGCTGACACTGCAGCTCTAAGAGACCTCCAGCACAGAAGCAATAGATTATTGTGAAGCCAATCACTGCAGATCATCATCAAAGGCAATAGGCATTTCTCTCCATGCTTCACAAAGGCCAGGCTACCCAAAGAACCCAGTCAGATCTTGTGGCTGCAGGTGAACCCATTTCTGCCTGCAGAGACTGGAAGTGGTGCTCATCAAGACAGTAAGTTAGCAAGCCGTCCCAGTGGGAGACTGCCCTGTGCAGCCACAGGGACTTACGTGGTAAGGAATACACTCCCAGGGTCTGAGATTTTGGAAATCACCTCTGTGGAGGTGGGGTTTGAGGCTACTGTTGGACACAGCAGAAATGCAAATTAGCAGACAGCTCCTAGAGACATTCAGGCAGGAGGGACCTACAATCCACAGTTCACCAAGCCCTTGTAGGGTCTCCAGTGATCACTGCAGCACACCCAGACATGGTGTCTGTGGGGGGAAATAACTCAGTCTACTGAGTTGCAGGCTCGGAAAGCAATAGACTTGCCCCTGGCCATGTTTGGGTGCTATAAGCACCAACACCAGAGGACAACAAGGACTCATGTGATCGCAGCTTCCCAGAGCAGCAGTGGTGTCTCTGGGAATAAAAAACTGAGAGCCGGGCGTGGTGGCGCACACTTGTAATCCCAGTACTTTGGGAGGCGGAGACCAGAGGATCCAGATTCGCGGCCAGCCTCAGCTCTCTCGCTCTCTCTCTCCCTGTCTCTCTCTCCCTGTCTCTCTCTCTCTCTCTCTCCTTAGTGAGGCCCTCCACAACTTCGTGAGACCTGGTTTCAAAATAAAGTATAAAAAATAGGGCCGGGGGTGTAGCGCAGAGGTAGAACGCCCCTGCGTTCAACCCCCAGTACCGCAAAAAAAAAAAAAAAACTGAGCCATCCAACCCCCAGGCTTAGAACTGTACAATCTCTCC